>CM066253.1:10297861-10527861 GCA_033675135.1 Frankliniella intonsa
GCCGCGCCCGCCAGCCGCGCCCGCCAGCCGCGCCCGCCAGCCGCGCCCGCCCCGGCCCGCGCCGAACAGGCGGCTAGAAAGTGCAAGTATTGGCCGAAGAGGTGCGGGGCGGGGGCGGGTACGGCTAACGACGTAGCCGAGCGCAGGCAGGAGGTGACAGGTGTTTTAACCCGCATCCCCACCTCTTTAGGGGTAGAAGAAAGAGTATTGCGCTCGGTATGCATGGCGTATGTTAGTTCCATGATTCAGCAGCAGTGAGGTTGGCTGGTTACCTATGCCACAGTGCTCTGTATACGAGGGCGCGCTGCGCTGCAGCTGCGGGCACCAAGGCGGCGGGCTCGGCCGCGGCCAAAGTCCTCCTGCGGGCTGACGGGCCGGGACGGCTTCTGTCCTGCCATGCCCTGCGCTGCCGGGCTCGCCGTCGCCCTCATGTACTACTCTGCGGGGCGTGTGCAGTGCTGCGGCAGGGTGTGTGGTGGGGCGGGGATGTAACATGACCCTCCCGCGCTCGAGGTCGTGAGGTGTCTTCCCCTAGCATGTGGGGCGAGGTCGTCTCGTCTCAGCCCGAAACCCGGGTCTCTCCCCCCCCCCCCCCCCCGCGGGACGCCGCCGCTAAGCACCCGTGCG
This sequence comes from Frankliniella intonsa, assembly GCA_033675135.1. NCBI lineage: Eukaryota > Metazoa > Arthropoda > Insecta > Thysanoptera > Thripidae > Frankliniella > Frankliniella intonsa. The sequence continues at coordinate 10,298,489 of CM066253.1, forward strand.
ACGCGAGAAATGGTCCGTCTTATTCTCGCGGAAGAGAAAGTGGCCGATAAAGCTGCTTGGTGTAAAGAGCGCTTTGCGGACACTTTCGGTTTCCACCTGATGGACGTGGTCTTAACGCGGCCATATCCTCTCTACCCACTCGCCAGGCCGGGCCGGGCGCGACCACGCGGCCGTGGGTGGCCAAGGAACCGGTAACCGTACCCAGACCCGAACCGGTCTACGCGAGGTCCTCGCTGTTCAGCTGGAGGCGCTCGCTACCAGGAGCCTGCATGGCGGAGCGCCGTGGGGCTGGGGTCCAAGTGCGCGCGCAGAGTGCTTCGCACTGACGCGGGTGGGCAGGGCAGGGAACTTCCCTTCCCTGAGGGAAGGACCGCAGCCACCTCACGCGGTTTGGTGTGTGGGGCGCGGCGGTGCGGCTGCGCGGGGTGGGGCGGGGGCAGGGTGCCGTACCTGCGGAGGGTACAGGCTCTCGCACCAAAAACTCAACCTCCCGCCGCACTTATAGGGATGACCCACTCCACGATCTGACAGATGCGCGCGCCTCAGGACGTGCGGCCAAAGAATAAATTTCCCTACGCTTGGACGCTTAGAGCGCTGGGTGCACGCGGAGCGCAGACAGTCCTGTCGTACTGTCAGCATTGCGAGGAACCTGCTCGCCAAGGTGTACTCACCGCCGCAGACCTCCACCTCCGTGTGCACGGGCGCGGGCGCGTCGGCGGCCTCGGCTTGGGCGGCGAGGAGCAGCGCGAGGCCGAGGGCCGCGAGCGCGGAGGCGGTGAGGGCGTTCATGGTGCTTGAGCTGTCGCGGTGCTGTCGCGGTGCTTGTGCGCTTCTGCGGCCAGACCGACCTGGACTGCCGCGGTGTTCGCCTCGCCTCGCCTCTCGCGTCGCCTCAGCAGCTGGTGCCGCCGCTGCCTCCCTTCTTCTTTTTCCTCCGCTTGTTTTTCTCGCGCTCTGCGAGCGGCGCGGGGCGGGGCGGGGTGGTGCGGCGTGGTGCGGTAGTCTGTCCGTCTGGTTTGGTCTACACTGCGGAGAGGGGAACAGGGTCGTGAGAATGAGATGATGATCCCCGAAGGACTTGCAGGAGCGGAGCGCCGCGCAGCAACACCCGGGGACTGTGACTGAGTCTGAATCTGACTCTGACTCTAAGAACTGCCTCCAGGCGCCAGGCTCCCCCCCCCCCTCCCCAGTCGTCTTTTAGAAGAGCACCGTGGCCCCGGGGTGTACTGGCGAACACGCCGCGGCGCGGCGCGGCCGCCGCCGGCCGAGCCCCGGTGCTGCGCGGGTCTGCCTACCCTCTGCGGCCGTAAGGCGCGCGCGCGCACCGGCCGTGCCTGGCCGCGGCCTCCTGCAGAGCAGGCCTAACCAGCTGACGCAATTCACTAGCCTACAATACTAGCAGTCGAATGTTTTATGTCTCGCCTGCTGGAGATGCGAGACCGCCAGACCGCCGCGCGGGGCACGGCTCGGCGCGTTCTGGACGCGTGCCGGACGGGCCGGGACTAGAGGCCGACGCGGAAGATAAGGCATTTTTCTCTAGCAATAGCAATAGCCTACAGTGTTAAAAACACTTATTCCTTACATTTTCCTTTGATTTGTGAGGCTACTTTAATTACATTTTTGTATAATTATCTAGTAATCATTTCATTGCGTTTTGTGAACTTTAATTAACATGTAATGAAATTTCACAATACGTAATGAAAAGACTATTATTGAAAAGCATTTCGAAAATTTAATGGAAATAGCTTATTCAGTATTCAGAACAAATACGATGCGCCCAATTAAAAGAGTCCTAAGTGTAGACGTCCAATCCGAAAGAGTCCGATGTGCTGCGCTCCCATCCAACATAATCCTAAGTGTGCGCGTCCCAACCGAAAGAGTCCGATGTGCTGCGCTCCCGTCCAACAAAGTGCTAACTGACATTTTGGGGTGAAATCAGTTAATGATGGATTTTTATAGATTAAAGTACGCTGCATCTTTTTGGTCTTGGGGTGTAAGTTGATATTTTGAAGCCAAATGCCGGTTTTCTGCCAAAAACGAAAAGTCCGATCTCGCATACGCTTTTCGACGTCCAGTGAACAAAGTTCTAACTCACACTGCGCGCCGCGCGCCGAGCGCCGCGCGATGCGCGCTGGCCGCGCTCCGAATGCCTGGTGGGCCTGGTGAGGGCGACGCCTCATGCTCAGCCCAGCCCACCATCCACCGCGGGCCCGGTACCGGCGCTGCCTGCGGGCCCCGAGCAGGCGGACAGGACAGACAGACGCAGGGCGTAAGGTCCGGGTACTTAGTACCTAGCAGGGTCCGAAACGGGCCGGGCCTGACCCGCGTGCTCTGATTCGACTCCCGGCGGCTTGGCTGGCCTGCTCTGCTCGCAGCGAAACAGGCGGGCGAAGCAGTATAGGTAGGCAATCTGCCGAGCGCCGGTGCAGTCCCGGTCACCCGGACCACGCAAGGGCCCGACCCGCCCGATTCGGGCCCAATCTGGGAGGTAGCCCGGGACCAGGACCGGGCTGGATTCTTCTAGGCCCGGAAATAAGGCCAGGGTCGGGCCTATTTATTATCTCTGACTAGCGGAGAAGGCAAATAAGACGTGAGTTTGGGATGATAAATAATTGCTGCACGAAAAGGGCTCTTAATCTCAGTACAGTGAAGGTCAATTGACTTTTTTTTTGCTCTCCGTGTTCATCAGGGACAGGGGAATAATGTGAGCGAAAGAAATTTCACTTTCATTGAACCTCCGAATTGTCCGAGAGCTCTAAAGTTTCAATTTAGTATATCTCGGAACGGACCAGATGTCAGTTAGCACTTTGTTGGACGGGAGCGCAGCACATCGGACTCTTTCGGTTGGGACGCGCACACTTAGGATTATGTTGGATGGGAGCGCAGCACATCGGACTCTCTCAGATTGGACGCCTACACTTAGGACTCTTTTAATTGGGTGCATCGAATAATGAAAATATAATGAAATATTTTTTTAACCGTGCTGGTGGCGATGTGCACGGTACTCACACTGCGCTCTCTTGTCTCCAAGTCGCCACCGACGGTGCGGTACGGTACGCTCACCTGACCTCGGCAAGGTTAGCGGGCCCTCGGTCTTCCCTCTGGGACGAGCTGCAAACAGTTTAGTTTGTAATTGTATTTGGGGGACTTACGCTTGAGGGAAAATGGGAATGTGTTGAATTTTCAAGAATCGAGGTAGCCATGCAGGTGTGATGTACATTCATAATATTCGAAACAAATGTCGCAATAGGTTATTAAATTTAATGAAGAAAATGTCATAAAAGAGCCTGAGAACGAAACAAGTTATAAAAATGTGATGTAATATTTTTAACAGTGTAGTCATATAACGATAAACAGAACGCGGAAAAAAATGTTTCTGGTGGCGCATAGAGGACAACAACAAACCCGCAACAATGTTTGTGAGTCTGGGAGTCACAGAGGGCGGTACCGGTGCATTAATTTTCGCGAGAACCACCGTATAATGTTGCCATAAAAATAAATAGCGCCGCGGCAATATAGAGATGTAATGGCGCCGGGTATGTACCTTGCCGGCGTGACGCCCGGCTCTTGACGACCTCTGACGACCAACCCAATGGCGCCAACGTTTCACCCAAACGTACCTGACTCACTGACGGCAAAAAGCGCCCCAGCGACTTCAGCTCAGCTCAGCTCAGGCACAGAGACACGACACGGCGCGGACGACACGACTGATGCGGCCAGGGCGCGGCCCGCGGGCTTATAAGCTGGAGGCGGCCGAGGACCAGGACCAGGACCCCTCGCAGGAGCCCCGCGCCCCGCCCCGCTCAGGCATGGGGGATGCTCTCGCACGCCCGTCACGTAGACCCCCGCCCCGCCCCGCCCCGCCGTGACTGCCGCGGTCCAATGCAGATGTCAACAGTAGCGGGAGGAGGCCCCGCCCGCCCCGCCCCGGCCGGCCCGGGCCGCGCCATAGACACTCCCCGGAAGGAGGAAGCGCCGCCCGGTCCCTCCCTGCGGTCCTGGCCAGGCCCCACACTGTTAATCTATAGGGGCCATCCCGGTCGACGACCTAAGAAACTAGACGACTTACTAGACACCTGATTTTTTATGTCACACTGCACTCCTCATATGGTATTTCTAGGATGGCAGACGCGTACGGATGAGCCAGGGCTCGACACGGTACGGTATGAGATCCAGACGGTGTCCAGAGGGAGGGCGATTTGGTTCGCCGTGGTGCATGAGTCAGGCACCTTGGAATTAGCCAGCCGCTTGGTGACTCGGCGTCTGGGCCTCGCCTGTGAGGTAGGCAACCCATTCGACACCCCCCTTGTCCACGGTTCATGCCCCTACTCCCCCATTTCTGGCCTGGCCGGTGCCCAGTCTCAGCCACCTCGACCCAACTAAAGAAGACTTTATTGGTGGTAGTCTGAGAAGGTCCTAGTGACACATAATTCTCTCATAACTCTTTGACTCTTAACTGTCTCTAGCTTTCATTTGCAACAAGACTGGATCATTGGGTGCTATGGGCGTTTTTATTTTTTTATTAAAATATCTTTCCCTGTGGCTAGCCAGATCACAAAAATTGTGCCACGTGATTAAACATCACTACAGTCACAGTGATAGCATGCAGACAGGCTATAAACAAGAGGAAGAAGATATATTTGCTGGTGTTGCTGGGTCCTCATTTATATGCTCTCAAGTTTTGAAAAATGTTATTGATTTATTTTCCTAGCAGTTTGTTACAATTATATATCTCATGAAGGACATAGATTGTAATTGTACTTCATCAAAATATGATACAGGCATACATGTAATCGTCTTCCCTTATAGGTCTCTGACTGGAGATCTCCGTCTGGAAAAATGTGATTTTCTAGTATCTCTTCAACAACTTCTCTGTAAAACAACAATATTTGAATTGCACATAGAAGCAATACTACCATCGCACCAAAGAACACTCTAAACAAATAAACAGTCACCTCTTATACAGAAGCAATTGCAAACTTTCCGCAATTTCTTCTTGAGTAAAACCTTTGCTTCTTAAGAGCCTCAAAGTTTCATATGAATGTTTTGTTTGGAAAGTCAGAGCCAATGGTATGCGAGCTAACTCCACCTTGACTTTATCGATAGGTAAATTCAGTTCTTCTGCCAGCATATCTGGTAGTTTACTGTTTTTTTTTTTACTTTGGAGTTCCTTTTTCTTTTCATCAATTGGGTAGGAAATGTCAGTATATTCCTCTAAGTAATCACCTCCAATGCTGGTGAAAAAGGCAATAAAAATAAATATTTATTTTGAAAAATTGCAGTAACTGATAGTGTAAAAAGTTTGTAGTCTTTACTTACAGATCATAAGGTTTGTGGTGACATGGTTTGTATTCCAAAGAGAAATCTCCACTATCTAACCAAAGTTTCATTTCATGTTGCCATGATCCTTCTGGAGCTGATGATAAGATTGTTTGAGGACTACATTGTCTAGCTATTAGTTTTTCTAGGTGGCTGATATTTCTTTTTTTTTCAGATGTTGTCAAACTACTCTTGTACAGTAACAGAAGATTATTTTTATTAGATTTTGGTTCTGTGTCAATCTTTTGAAACTGTCTGTTAAGGTAATCTGGATTAATTAAGAAATGTTCCATTTTAATCACTTTTGACATGTCATGATGGCAGACGTTATATTTCTGTGGGCAAAGAAAAGTAACAAAACTAACAGCTTGTTCGCTGCAAAGGGAAATAGATGATACAAAATAGAAGAAGGAAGACTTACTTTAAGAATAAAAAATGCTGCTTTCAAATCTTCATAGGGTATAAACGCAACATCTGCATCTTTTGATATAATATATCCCATTGAGACAGGGAGTTCATAGCTCCTGTCAAGTTCAAATATTTTGAACAAATTGTAAGGGTTTGCAAAGCAAAGTAAAGACGGATGATTACGTACCTGAAAGAGAATCGAAACAGTGACATTAAAATATGTGTCCAAAGAAAACTGATTTCAGATCAAGTATTACTTACCCATGACCAATTAAGGCCACCCTGTTTTACTGTAACTATATTTTGGTGAGCGTATGCAACAGGTGCCTCGTGATAACGTTGCCAATTGGTGAAAGTATAGTTAAACTCGTATTCCATGCAGTGATTTAGGACTCTAAAGTGAATCTCACGATAAGATAAATTTTTATCAATTGAAGGATAGGGTCCAACAAACTTTATACTATTGAGGATTTCCTTAACTACATCAGTTTTTTCGATAAAATTAGCTGTTTTTAACACAGAAACTGGTTGATCAATAAGTTGATTAAATCTGAAAAATAAAAATAATATATAAGTACAAGCTACAAACTTTAGCAAAATTGTGCTACAAAAAAATGAAAGTACATACCTAACTACACAATCGCTACAACCTTTGATACCACCCTCTACACAATATTGCAGGCGTTGTTCAATAACCCCAAGAGGCACATTATAAAGGTCAGGTTTGGACAGATCACTTGCTGCTAAACCCAACATCTGAAATGTAAATAATTTTATTTTATTGCACTAAAACTTTTAATCAGTGCTAAACCATTTTAAATTTTCCTTTTTCTACATATGCTTTATTACAAGTCACGACTAGTTGGTATTCGCTACTAAGGTATCATCGGTTAATGTTTGATAAGTTTAATGAGCAGTTCTGTATTTGTGTGAACTTACCTCAATCCGGGAAATAGACTCTTTTGTAGTATCTGTTCTCACAAGACTTCTTGAAGTTAATTTTTCTGGATAATCTGAGAATTAAAGAGCAGAAAATAGAAAGGTTGTATGGCATGATGAATACATGTCAAGCTTCCAACAAAAATAATAAACGTAAACTATTATTAAATGTTAAATTCAGTTTAAATTACTACATAAATATGAAACTTACTATTGTTTGAATAAAATCTTGTAAGAACTTGTTGGGGAAATGTTGTGCAAGTTTGGTTAAACTGGATAATGGTAGGAACTCTTGATATATTTCTGGTGACATTGCAGGAAGGTAGGAGATTACCAGTTCTTTGGAGTCTCTGACAAATTTCTCGAGAGCAAGAACGCATGTCTATCAGTATAACTTACAATCACTAAAACTTTTACAAATGTTCCGAACCCTTGCGAAGTTTGGAGCCCATGCCCATGTTTATACAGAGGACGCTAGTCGTCTGCTGGGGGAACTTTGGAAATCAACATTTGGCCGAGGTCAAAGGACTGATTGCCGGCAGTTGAATAGAAATACGTCGTCAATAATGCTGGCTTTTCTTCGAATGCGGTCCTCACGGTGCGATTAAATGTAGTTTGTATTTGCGCTCGTATTTGCAATGGACGTGTTATATATTTTTTATCGTTGTGTGTACACTACTGTGCAGTCTGCACTGGGGGGGGGGGAGGGGGGGACGGCTACCGTCACCCCCACTCCCAACTTCGGTGTAGCGACTATTCAAAGTGGTGGTGGGGGGACAGTTCGCATGGTCGACAATCATCAATGAATTTCTCAATTTTCAGTGACTTCCTCCTTTACATGAATACGAGATGGTTTTAATTATTCAAAAAAAGACATCAATTTAGCCTCAACAAAATCTTTTCTTTCCCCCTCCATGGTTGTTGGGATACCTACATAAAAAATTATCAATATGAGATAGGAATTTCTCATACTCAGCCGGCTTATCACTTATCTACCGGTGTATTCCTTTGACATTAATACGAGATGGATTTTTTTATTTTAATAAAAACAGAAAGACATCAATTTAGCCTCATGCCGTCATTCTGTTCGCTTGTATAGTTTGAAACCTCAGTGCAGCGTGGGCTGGTATCAATCTCACGGCCATGACGCGAAAGGAAGAAAAAAAAAGAAAAGCAAGGCGCCGTGTTGCGTCATGATCATGATCAGGTGTCAGTTGTCAGTAGCCAGCAGCCTAGCCTAGCTCACTTTAGACTTCAGCACGACATTCGCTGGAAGTCAAGAAAACTTGGTGACACGTGGCATTTCTGTATGCTTGGGATTTCCTCTGCAAGTGTCGCGTGGAAAGTGGAAGACAAGTCTAGATTCATAGAGGGAACAGGGAAGCCTCCCATAACCTCAACTTCCACGTCGAGTCTGCATGATGGCTGTGCCGGCTGGAACTTCTTCGGTCTGTAAAGTTAGTGACGACCGTCAGACCGTCCGTCCGTCCGTCAGTCAGCGACTCAGCCCCGCTGGTTTTTTCCACTGAAAGTTTGGCTCCGGCGCATTTTTAAGAGGTGAGAATCTCAACTCCTGTGAAATGGAAGACAAGTCTAAATGCACCGGAGCCAAGCTTTCAGTGAAAAAAAAAAACAAAAAAAAACAGAGTTGCTAAGTCGCTGACTGACGGACGGACGGACGGTTTGACGGCCGTCACTAACTTTACAGACCTCTTGTCGCCGCTGGATGAGGACTGGACTGTGGCGGGTCTATTGTAATTCTGGTTTGGCAGTGTATTCCAGTCAAATCTGAACGCAGTTGGGTCGGCCTCCGCTTGTTTCTGTCTATCACGTGTCGCTTGAAGTCTCATCGAGGCCTTTTATGGCATATTATTGGGCGCCTGTCGTATCGCTGATCGTAATTGAGGGCAGTCCCGTTAGCTCCCCGCCCCCCCCTCGCATTGCTTTCGGGGACAGTCGGCAGGCGATCCACTCAGGCTCTGTCCTAACTCGGTTTGGCTTAGTGGATTGGTTCTCTTGCGACATGTGGTAGGTGGAAGCAGGAGGAAGGAGGCTGCATCACGACCGGGGACAGATTTCCTTTGGGATACAGTTGCCGAGCCCTGTGGCATTTAACTTTGCATTACTTGATCTTACAACTCTCGCATTTTCCTAGTTTCTAAAATGTTTTTCAGTTACAGATTAACTTCCATTTGGTCATGACTCTACTTGCCATAATGCGGTCTGGAAACTGTAGGATAGCCCTATGTCAAGACTGAAATTAATTTGGGCAAGCTAATGAAGAAATATTGTGAGACGAAATGTGACTGATTTGTAATGAGTGTTTTGCGCCTCCCTAAAATTGTCCAAGACCATTTGTATTGTTTCAGTGCATTCATTTGTCTGCATCCATTTGGTTGTTTCTTTGGTTGGTTCTCCTTTTTTGTGTGTCTTTTGTGTAGTTTAGTTTTGCTTGCCTGTAAGTTTGTGTTGGGTAATGGTACTTTTGTGTTGGTTGTTGCTGGGCCCAGCACTCGTGTTAGTTTAGTTGAAATGGCTCTTAATGCAATGTTTGCCTTTCAGCTTCAAATTTTGAACATTTTGTGGATTTTAGTGGATGGCTCTAGACAGACTCTCACCTTGTATCAAGTTACATGAAGCAGCTGTAGAGGTGAGTTTGTGTTGAGTTTGCCTAAACTTTCTTCTGCCACTCACTACTAAGCTCTAATTTCTTTCTCTTTGTTTTGCAGACTCTGTGCCAAAGTTGAAAGCCAGATCATATTGCGGTGTGCTATAGGCTAGAAGCAGTACATTCAAATAGACATCTCATTTGTCTCCCTGCTTCGAGTTGAAGCCTTCAACTGCTAATGCTGAAGCCCGTATCAGTTGTTCGCCTAAGCCAAGATAGTTCTCACTAATGGCACTGCAGGCACGAATGCAAAGTATCGTGCACTTGCGTAATGAAGAGAACTTGCATCTTCAGCTGTAACCCTTCTTGGACTCTACGTTTCCGCAACCCATCTGAAGCTTACTCAAAGTCTCGAATGAGGTGAGCTTGCGTTTAGTCCAATGCCCAAACTTTCTTCTGCCTCTCACTATGACAGCTCTAATTTCCTTCTGTGTAATTTGCAGAATGTGCCAAGGTCTACCTGCTTCTACTGCTGCTCCCGCTGCCGCTGCTCTAGCCTGTATCAGTTGTTTGCCAAAGCCTGGCTGGTTCTCACAAAAGGCACTGGACGTACGAACTTCTTTACTTAATGAAGAGAACTTCGTTCTTTAGCTGTGAACCTTGTTGGACTCTCAGATTCCGTGGCCCTTATGAAGCCCTGAGTGAGGCGAAGGTGATTTTGCATTCATCACGGTAGTGAAATTGGTAAATTTTGGACGGTGTTAGGCCAAGGCACTAACACTATGTTTATTTATTTCCAGAGGGGCTGTGCCTGGAGTGCTTGAGGAAATCCACCCTTGGACAGCAAGGCTCTTGTTCTTCACCTTCAGGAACATTTGTCTCCTTCCAGCTCATATAAGTATTCCTTGAATTTCATTGTTGGTAGTAAAAAAACCTATTCCATGTAATACTCATTTTCATTTCAAACTTACATTTCATATCACTGTAGTGATGCTTCTCTTACTTGTTTATCTATCTAACAGATTTTTGTCCACTTCTATTTAAACTGTTTCCCTTTGACATGCTGGTTTCTCTACTTTCAATTCACAGTATAGTCACAATGAAACTGTGCAGGATTTTCCCCCTTTTTCTCTTTTTATCTCTGCAAAGTAAAATTTCAAGGTTTCACAATATTTCTCATTTTGAAGCTTAGCTTTTCAATTTTATATTTGCTATTGACGCTTTTTTGCAATTAATGTTTGCATTTTATGATGGAAATCTTACCCAGTTGGGTTGGCCTCCTCTTGTTTCTGGTGGTCACATGTCGCCTGTAGTCTGATCGAGGCCTGTTATCGGAGTGCCAGTCTTTTCGCTGATGGATATAGCGAGGGGATTACCCCTCCCTTCCCCTCCCCCCCCTCGCACTCCTGACGGGATACTGCTGGTACTCCACTCTTACCCTGGCGTGATCCTTGATCCTAACTCGGTTTGGCTAAGTGGATTGGTATCCCTTGCGTAATTGTGGTAGTTGGAAGCTGGAGGTGGTTGTACTCCATCTGGGGGCAGATTTCCATGAGATACAGTTGCTGAGCCTTGTGGCATATATTAAAAAAAAAAAAATTAATTATCTATAAATCCTTATAGTGCTCATAGCTCTTATGAGCAAACAAAGTATATGGGGAGATATCCAAATACAGTGAAGTTAAATATGACTGGGAAACCAACTTGTCAAATTATTTAACTAGAGAAGGCAAGATAAAAAAAGTTTATGACATTTAGACTAGTGGTACAAGCGTAAATAAGATAGCAGTCTCTTAACAAGCAAGGGGAAAAAAGGTTTTGTTTCCTTTTTTTTTTTTTAACTTGGGTTGGATGAAATGTTTACTCACAGCTTTTTTTTAAATACCTTTTATTTAATTTGTTTGTCCATACAACTGTTTTTTGGGTACTTAAATCAATTTCTTATTTCCAGATTTGAGTCCGAGCAGATCTTGTACCATGTGACTTCTGCACCTCCATCACCTGCCCCCACCTTCACACTTCCTTCAGCCAGCTTTCCTGTTTGTGCCCAGCGGCCCAAGGGTTCCATCACTGTGGGACCTAGTCATCCGCCGTTGGAGATCAACACTTCTGCCCTTCACCTCCAAGAACATCTCAATCTCCTCCCGGCTCAGAAGTATTCATTAAAAAAATCACAAGAAGGCAAAGGTAATTCTATCATAAACAATATTTCTGAATTTTGTAGTTTGTCTCCACTGTGGCTAATGATGTGTTTGTGTTGCAGATAGGGGCTTCTACTGCTGGTGCTGCTCAAGACTGTATATCAGTTGTTTGGCTAAGCCTAGCTAGTTCTCACAAAACGCACTGGCGGCACGAACTCAAATTACCATGCACTTACTTAATGAAGAGAACTTCAGTCTTCAGTTGTGACCCTTATTGGACCGTGAGATTCCACAACCCTATTGTGCTCAGTGGCGTCAGCACATGTCTCCGTGCTTCTGGACTACTCAGCTTTCCTGCCCAAGACAATTCTTGGATAAAGCATACTCTCATGGACCATATTTCGAGTATGTATAGTGGTATAAGCGTTAAGGAGATAGCAGTCTTATATCAAGCAAAATAAAAGATTTGTTTTAATTTTGCTTTTGTCTTTTTTTACTTGGGATGGATAAAATGTTGTAATGGAAAAATTCCTAAGTTGAAATTGAGTTCAAAGCTTTAGTGGCTAAGTTCTAAATACTGCTTACTCCGCTCTTGACCATACAACTGTTTTCTTGGGTACTTAGATTAATTTTTTATTTCCAGATTTGAGTCCGAGCGGGTCCTGTACCGTGTGACTTCTGCTCTGCACCTCCCTGCCTCGACCTTTGCGCTTCATCACCGCCTTCAACCAGCACTACTTCACCTCCACCACCGTCATGTGCTCCCGGCTTTGTCATCCGCCGAGGGAGCGCAGCGCTTCAGCTTTCCGGCGGCCCCAGTCCTGTTTGTGCCAAGCAGCCCACCCCCGGCGGCCGACAGCCCTGCCTCCGCGCCTCGGCTCGCGGGATTGACCAAGGGTTTGACTGCCTCGCGCGGCGCTCCGCAGCACGGCCAAGCTGGTCGTCGCGAAGTTTGAAGATCGGGATCGCTTGGCCAGCGGTCTTGTCCCTTCTTGCCTCTGACCTCGGCTAGCAAGGCCCGCCTGTAGAGCAGCCTGCGGGCTCACCCACCGGACGCCTGCCTGCTGGGCCCGCTTGGCTCTGCTTAGGCGCGCTGGGAACGGGCGCGGCCAAAGGACGCAGCTGCACCGTGGGACATCATCCGCCGAGGGAGCGACGCACTTCAGCACAGCTCCGGCGGCCCCAGTCAAGTCCTTCGTGGCGACAGCCCCGCCTGGCGCCCCGGCTCGTGGGGTTTGACCGAGGGTTCGACTGCCTGCGCGGCGCTCCGCGGCCGGCCCGCAGCCGTCGTCGCCACGCTGAAGATCAGGATCGTGTGGCCAGCGTTCTTGTGCCTTCTGCCTCTAGCACGCGGCCGTCGCGGCCCGCCTGCGGACTTCCCCATTGTACTCCTCTCCTTCATACACAGGTCCTTTTTTAAATTGTTTTCGTAGTGGTGTTGGTGCCATTAGGGCATTAGGGGGGTGGTGGCTCCGGTGTTAGTGCATGCTGGGTGAGAACGGCAGGCATCAGTTAGCTGGGGCTGACTGGTGGGAATTTTTCTGGAAGTAACTTGCAGGAACATTCCAGCTAAAAGCAGCAGAACTTAACTTGAATGCAATTTTGAACTTTTATTATCTTTTTCAAAGAATAAATTTAATAAGTCAATTAACAATTTAGTGCTGCTTGGTTCCTGTCGTGGCGACTACCTCCTCGTGGTCTCACCTGGGAGGGACTCAAATTCTGAATTTGACTCCCTGCTAAAGTCGCCAAATTAATGTAGAACTGTTACAATGATGGTTGATGTGTCCGAGATTTTTATAGTAGATTTAAGGTTGGCTTCGGTAACGAGTTGTCTCAGTATTTTGTAAGTGGCAACATGTCCAGTTGTAAAAACTGCAGTGGCATAAAATAGCTGTCACCCTTCTTTTTTGTATTTTGTATCTTGCATTGCATTTGGAAAATTGTCATGAGCATTGTGAATAACTGTTAAAATTGCTAGTGTGTTATGAAGAATTGAATTTTATTAATAAATGCCTCAGTGAAAATTTTGTTTTTTGACTCAATTGTTTTCCAAGCTTTTCCTTATTTATTTTGTTTGCCTGAATGACAAACTATACCTCACGTAAACTCTATTTTCACAATTCAAAGACACTTAAAGTTAAGTCGGTGTTTTCAATGCACTTGCATACAATCTCAAACCAATTATGATTTTAGAATTTTCAATATTTTACAGCATACATGCATTTCATGGAATATTCATTTTAGTGCTTCAGAATAATATGTTGAAGGGTCATAGCTACCGACCCACAATTCTAAGCACCCACCTTTATTTCTCAACCACACCCATACCAAATTAAAGAGATTATCACATTTTTGCATTAGAGGAAACAATACCATATTACACTGCACAAAATAGACGACGTGAACTATACCGGCGAAGCCATAAGACTGTCCGAGTCGTTCCTAGTACAATTTAAAGACACTTTGAGAAGTGAAGTCGGGGTTTCCAATTCACTTGTTCACAATTGCCAACCAATCATAATTTTAAAATTTTCAATATTTATTTTACAGCATATGTGCATTTTTTTGGAATATTCATAACAGCACATAATAATTTTAATAGATCCCGATCCCCCAAAATAAGCACCTGCTTTTCCTTCTCAACCATACCCAAGAAATTATCCCATTCGCTGCCATGTTTGCAAGATATTTCTTCCTCTCTTTTACGATTTTGCGTTGGAGGAAATGATACCATACGAAACTTCTCTAAATAGATGACGTGAATTATAGCGGCGAAGCCGCCAGACTTTCCGAGTCGTTCCTAGAAATATTTTGTACTGCATGATTCATATTGTGGTGGGAAACCGGTGAGCCCGCGTCCAACTGCGTGGCGCTACTCCACGTTGCGCCTGGAGCGCCGCGTCTATACCCCTGCCCTGCCACTTCCCCGACCCTTGAATCGGGTGGGCGGCCTGTCCTCCAGGCGGAGTAGACAGGTCCGAGGCCCCTCGGGCCTTAGGCTTAACCGTATAGTTTCTGCACGTGGAGAGGGGGGATGTTGGGACCGATTCATATCGCTTGACGTGAGCGAAAATCGGCAGTTGGCACTTTTTCATCATGATACCAACTTGATCTCTCTATTTACGGATCTACAGTATTTGTAGCTCATTGATAATTTATAAGGAATGGTGTTATACTGTAGTTTACTTTCTACCTCCGTCCCGGGCATGGGGCATCGAGGCACCCGTGTAAAAATACTGTCATTTCTTTTCCAGGTCACGAGGGGAGCAGGGCGATGGGCGAGGGATTCTGCCGTGCGATCGAGTGGCAAGTTCCTGGATGACCACCGTCCCGTCCCGCCCCGCCCCTGCCCCGCCGGGAGTTGGAGAAAACGCTCATGAAAAACGGCTGCAGGGACTCAAACCCGTCAGCGAGCTTGTTTTGGCGGGGCAGAGCCATGGGGCCGATCGCCTCGCCCCACCACGCTGTGCGGCCCTACCCTGCCGCGGCAGCGCCCTACCTCTCCCAGGCCAGCTAAACCCACTGCCGCACCCGCCCCGCCCCACCCCGCCCGCCCCGCCCGCCCCGCCCCACCCCGCCCCGCCCGGCCCGGGCAGGCTGGCAGATCGCTCTGCTCGGCACAACGCAGCGACGCACCACTCCAGCTAGTCACAGGCCACGGGGCACATCCGCCGCTCCGCACCGCACAGCACCGCACAGCCTTGCAGAGCACCACTCAGGTGGACATCTTCACCATGCAGGTGAGTCCGGGCCAGGCCGGCCCGAGCACCGCGGGGTAGAGGCGCCACGGCGGCCTGGCGCCGCTCGCCCAGGGCTCACGGCACATTTTAGCGCCTGGGTAATCGATGTTTCTCGTGGCAATAGGGTTACAACAGGCTCAGCAGCCCTTTTCACTAAATAATACCTTCTTGCTCAGTAATAATTCAGCCATTTAAGATTTCCTCGATTTTTTATTGTTTCGGGCGTACTTAGGTTTTGCATGCGTGTGCCGTTTCTCTGGAAGAACTGTCTGTTTGTCTATGCTCAGTAAAATTATGTTTCTTAATAATTTCGCACTGGCTCATTGAAGAGTTCATGCGGATGTAAAAGAGTTGGACTTAATTATTGCCGGAAAACTGTTACATTTTGGCACTGTATGTCAGTTATCGTGCCTTAAAATCAGAGAGGTGACGTTGCAACGACAGCGCGGAAATTGAACATGGTGTCATAGTCGAAACTCCTTGTAGTACTAGTGTCACGCAGGCAGGCAGGGAAGACCATGACTGACGACGCGCTGGAGACGCATCCGCGCCCGGCCCGCTCCACACCCTCTTATTGTGGTGGACGGTTGCATTCGCAATTCACGTTTTGCGTTACTCTCGGCGTTACTGCGGATTGTTTCGATGCTAATTTTGGCAAGGCCGCTGAGGTGGGCGAGGCGAGGCGAGACGGTGCCGTTAGGAATGCATCTTTGGGCGTTGGAGGGTCCTGGAGCGGGTCGGGCCCCGGCCCCGGCGCGTCGGGCCCGGGGACGAGCAGCAGAGGGTACGGCGCGGCGCGGCGCACCGGTGCGGGGGGAACGACCTGGGCCCGCCGCGCCGCGCCGGGCCGCGCTGCGCTCGGGTGGCTGCGAAAGGTGATTGATTTGAGATGTTGCGTCTGATTGTTTCCCTTCGGCGCCGGCTCTGACACTGACACTGACTCCGGCGGAACAGACTGACTGACGGATCAGGACGCTTTCCTCTGAAGGCCTGCGCGGCGTGGCGTGGCGTGGCGCCCGCCCCCCGCCCTGCTGCGGCTGACGCGCGGACGCGCTGGCTCAGCTCACTGACTCCGAGGACCGCACCGCTCTCGTGCTCGTGCTGTACCCCCGTCCTAGTCGCACTCACGGTGCCCCATGCACTGCGTGCCGGTACACCATGTCGCGACAGGGTCGGTAGAGCGAGAGGGATCCTCGGAATCAGTCAGCAGTCGGCGTGCTGAGGCCTGGGTGCCCCTGACCCTGACCGCGGCGCCCTGCGCTTGCTTCTGCTTGGGGAAAGAAAGGTGCGTGTAGCTTCTCTTTGACCTACGCACGGTTCGGGTCGGGGGCATATCGGGCCTCACCGCGGAACGCCTCGCTCAGCCCCCGCCTCGCACCACATCACCCCGACCAGCCCAGCGCAGGACCGCCGCCTAACGGCTTCGCCCGAACGCCTTTAGCCGAGAATGGGCGGGGCATGGCGGGGTTCGCGGAGTTTTCCGTCCGCCCATCGGTTGTGCGAGAGAGAGAGAGAGAGAGAGAGAGAGAGAGAGAGAGAGAGAGAGAGAGAGAGAGAGAGAGAGAGAGAGAGAGAGAGAGAGAGAGATGGAGAAAATGGCGTGTGTGTCTGTGTGTCGTGCGTGCTTGTGTGTGAGTGTGCTAAGAATAGGACATATTAGATATCCTATCCTCCTCTGATCGCAGGTTATTGATGACTCAAGACTCAAGGAGGTTTTGAGTAAAATTAATAAATGTCAATGTCAGGGCTGGGCACGCAGTCTGCACGGCTCCGTGTCGCACTGATTCCCGTTGTGTGCGTACACGACTCACATGCCGCGGTGAGCCCCCCCCCCCCCTTTCCAGTGAACCTGTTGACCCGTTAGGCTGGGCACGGTACGGCGGCGTCGCGTCGCGGGGGGGGGGGGGGGGGGCGATGGGCGCCACGGGGACCGGGACGGGGACACGCCTGGGTCCTGTCGGGTAGGAATCTGAGGGAGATGGACGCCTCATTTGGAACACGCGACCTGGCCCGGCCCGACCAGGCTCCGGGGACGCAAAACGACCGGTCAGTTGATAATAAGGGACTTCAGGTCCGGGCCAGGCAGCTGCGGCCCAGATGTCCCCGCCGCGCCCCGCCCCGCTCCGCGGTGGCGCCGATGCGCCGTCGTGTCCTGCGCGTCCTGCGGGGCGGGGCGGGGCGGGCGGGGCTGAGGGGAAGTGGGCCGGTGTCGTCGCGAGGGAAAGTGGTGTGGAGGGCACACCCCCCCCCTTCTCCGCTCATCACGCTAGTTTTAATAATCCCGCGCTCCAAGAGCAGCTGCCGCCGACCAGGACACCGCCAGGCCCGGTCCGGCCAGGTCTGGCCCGGAGCGGAGCAGCAGGGAACAATGGGGAGAAAGGGGAGGGAGGACATTTAAAAATGAGTGGGCTGGTTCCTTTCTTTACCCCTCGCGCGCCACTAAGACTTGTCGTCGGTTTGGCGTTGACGGTGTTGCGAGCGGGCAGGAGAGCGAGCGAGCTGCGGCACGGGGGCCCCTTGATGGGTAGGCAACGCCCTACACAGACGTGCTCGCCAGGCCTGCCTACCCACCCGCCCGCCGGGCGTTCCGCGAGACGCGGCGAGACAGGGTTGGCACACTCGAGTCAGCGTCGGCATGGCGTGGAGCCGGGCAGGGGCAGGGGCAGGGGCAGGGGGAGGGGCAGGGGCAGGGGCAGGGGCAGGGGCAGGGGCAGGGGCAGGGGCAGGGGCAGGGGCAGGGGCAGGGGCAGGGGCAGGGGCAGGGGCAGGGGCAGGGGCAGGGGCAGGGGCAGGGGCAGGGGCAGGGGCAGTTACAGGGCACTCGATGTCGATGTCGCTCTGCTCTCTCAGAGCCGTTCGCCTCGCCTGCGTCACGGTGACTTGCACGCCCCGCCCGGCGGCCACTCTTTTGAGGACGCGCGCGCGCGCGTGTGTGTGTGTGAGGGCGAGAGTTCCTCCGCCTGTCCTCCGCTTGGCTCCGTGGTCAAGGGCTCACCGGAGAAATAAGTAAGTGTATTGGCCTGGACTTGTCCCGGCCCGGCGACGTCCGGACGCGTGCGGTGGTTCTGGTCCAGCCCGGAGCCCGCCGGAGCCTGGAGCATCCTGCCCGGCCCGCCACTCTCCAGCTGATTCACCGTTTAGCCACCCGGTTGGATCCGGTCAATAACTCCCTCCTCACTTCTCCTTTTTCTTCTCCCGGAGCACCGCGCCGCGCCGGAGACGCTGCCAGAACCAATTTAGTGTAATTAAGGCCACTCCTACAGCGCCTGCAGGGGAGTTGTGGAAACCAACGCCGGGCGACCGGGCTGTGGACGCCTGTGGACGCCTGTGGACGCTGTCGTGCGCGCCCCCGGCCCGCCCCCGGCCCGCCCCACCCTGCGTGGGTCTGCTGGCCGCGTCACCGCGCTCAGAGGCACGAGCGGTGCATTCACACTTACTCCTGAACGCAGAGGGAGGGAGCGGTGCTGGGCTCAAACCTCACATAGCGCCTAATAAAAAGTAAAAAGTGGGAAAGTACAACAACTGTCGCAGGCAGACCCCCCCGGCCCCCTCCCCCGGCCCCCAAATCGCGCCGCACGCACTCGTCGCGTTCTGTATTCCGTGCCGATAGACCCTTGACCCCTCCGTTTTTTCTGTGTGTTTATTTCAGACTTGGTCGTGGCTGCTGGCCGCGGCGCTGCTAGCGTGCTCGGCTAGCGCGCGGCCCGACGGGCGGCCTGAGGACGCCGTCGAGGCCCTGGCGCAGCCGCAGCAGGCCCCGGCCCCGGCCCCGGCCCTGTCCCCGGCCCCGGCCCCGGCCGACCTGCCGCGGGTGGAAGTAGTGACAGCCCAGCCCGAGCTTCAGCCCGACGCCAAGCCCGCCGAGGTCATCCCGGACGAGCCCAAGATCGAGAACGAGGAGAAGCCTAGCCCCGTCCCCATCGAGCCGGGTGTGCAGAATCCCGACGACTCCAATGTGTACCCCGAGGGGGGCTCGCTGCGCTCCCCGGGGCCCCGGGGTCAGCAGGAGGAGGCACCGGGCACCAGGACGGCGCGGACCTACCTGCCGGCCGAGGCCAGGGGCGCCGAGGCCGAGGCCGACCTAGAGTGAGTAGTGTTGGGGCTGTGTGGCCATGGCGCCTTGCCGGGCCGGGGTGTGCATCCGGGCCCCGCGTCGCACCAGGGGGAGGCGGCGCGGGGCGGCGCGGGGCGGAGGAGTCTCGGGAGAGGGAGCGGGGGCGGGCCGGGGTGGGGGGTGGGGGGTGGTTTGCGGGGGCAAATATTGCACCTGCCCAAGGGTAGGTGGTGGGCCGCTGTTCTTGACTGTGGAATCTTAACCGTCATTCGCTATTTTTCCTAAAGAGAAATACTGCAAAAAACATTGTGGGTTTAAAATTTCTTCATGCTTATCGGGCTCAAGTTTTAATAACAACGTTTCCCCTTGTTGAGGGAACTTATTCGTAATTGTATCCATAAAATAAACCCCTCTGCCGAGACTCCTCCCGTTGCCAGCAGTCGTAACGCCATTGCTAATACATTTAACCCAGCTTCAGCGACGCGACACTCCTGGACTGAGAACGACGTGACGGGACGGACTAGCGTGACAGCGTGACCAGCTGAGACGCTCTGTGGCGCTGGCTGCGATCAGCGGGGCGGGGGGCCTGCCTGGCGGCTAAAAAAAGACTCATCTGATACGTGTACAGTTTATGGACGGAGCCGGAGAAATTTGCAACAATTTTCCATCATTACACTTCCATCATGCGAAGCGAAGAGGCGACCGGCCCGGCGACGGATCGCATAAAGCAACGCGAAGCGAGGGGCAATTAATATCAAAGAAACCGGTTCAATCCCACTTATTCGACACGCGTTTTATCTCTTTTTATTATCTCTTTTTTTGTCGACGCAAAGATGAGAGGCTCTCACAACTTTCGGAGGGATTGTGAAAGTTTCTGGAAAATCTCTGCATCCAAGTTAGTTCCTGGCGTGTTGATAAGCTTTGAACCCTAATGACAGCTGTTCCCCTTAAGATTCATCGCTGATAGTTCAACCGTTAAATCTCTGTCACGTCCCTCAACGACTTTGTTCAAAGCTAAACACCTCTAATTTGTTTACGGCACAATAGTCATCATGGCAACATGCTCCTGACAAAACGCGTCTAAACGTTGAGAGCAAGCGGACACTAGGACACTACAGCCTGTGCGAGCCGGCACGAACGCGAACGCGCCACGCCACGCCTACAATACCACAGAAGATTTTAGCGACTCGATTAAAAACAACTGAAGGTAAGTCGACAACGTTGTTGTAATCTGATTAACTTACACAAATAATACGCCCTCTTAACACGGTTTGAGCGCTATTGGGGCGGTATTTGGTACTTATCTCTCTTCTGTTCTTTCTCTCGACCCCATCGGCTATTGTACGATGTGGTAAAGATTCCACTATTTAAACCGTCAACAGTTCTTGAAACGTGTTCGTTCACCTTTCTTGTTGGCCAAACACTTTCTTCCTTTACCCCGTTCTAACACTGCCTCCTCTCTCCTCTCATGACACATTTATTTTGCATTCTGTTCAATAATTTTGCGAAAATTTATGCTGTCGCTGCTGTTGCAAACCTGCTGACTGTGGCTCCTCCGTTCCCCGCAGGACGCCGAGGCCGAGGCGCGGCCCTGGCCGCCAGCTCACCGACATCCACGTGCTGTTCCTGTCGCACCCGGAGCACGCCGCCAGGCTCTCGTCCGGCGGCGCGCGCCCCGGGCCCGGCCACGGCGCACTCCTGGGGGAGGGCCGCGTCCGCGACGGGCCGGGGCGGCGCACGCGGCGCACGGCGCGCAGGCTCGTGGAGAAGGAGTACCCGCTGGACGAGGGGGACACCGAGGAGCACCCGAGGAGAGTCTCCCTCCTGGAGCAGGACGTTGACAACGACATCATCCCTCGCGCGCCGGACAGCGGTCCTGGCGACCAGGGCCATGGCCCGTGGGTGCACCAGCCGCACCAGGGGCACCAGCCGGGGTACAAGGATCGGGATGTGTCGCCGACCTTCGTCAGTGTGACGACGTTCATCCCGACCCTGACGGCCGTGACGACCACCAGCGCCGGCACCGGGGCCGGGGCCGGGCCGGCGCGCGTCACCTGGCCGCTGGCCAACTACTTCCCCATCGTGATCCAGGACCCACTGCTGGGCCTGTACAGCACGTGGCTCAGCGGGGCGGGCCTCTCGGGTCTCGCGGCCAACCTGGTGGAGTACGGCCCGGAGGCGGACGTGTGTGGCGGCGGCGGCCGGCAGAGGGCGCGCCGGGCTAGGGCGGCCGGGCGTGAAGCAGAGCGGGAGGGCCCCGGCGAACAAGAGGACACCACAACGGAGGCCGACGAGAGCGTTACAGAGAACTCGACACTGCAGGCCGAGGACGAGGGCGCTCAGGACGCGAGCAGAGACTTTCTCGGCCCGGGCCCGGAGGTCATCACCGAGACTGGAGACGTGGAGACTGTGACTGAAGAGGCCGGCCGCGACCGCGGCGCCGTCGAGGACTCGGTGGCGGTGGAGAACGGCGAGCACGGGCTGCCGGCCGAGGAGGACGCCTACCGGGAGGAGGAGGACGGCGTCGAGGACGACCCACCGCAAGTGACGGTCGAGAAGAAACTGAGGAAAACCAAGAACAAGCTGGACAAGCGCATTAACAAGGTGGTGGCGCAGGTCGGAGGCCTGACGAAACGGGTGGAGTCCCGGGTGCAGCAGGTGCTGGCCGAGAGCGGCGTCCTGGACGGCCCCGCCGACCGCCTGGGCTCGGGCCTGCGGGACGAGCCCGCCGCGGCGGAGGGCGGGGCCGGGGCCGGGGCCGGGGTCGCGGCCGCGGCCGTGGGGCCGACGCTCACCCGCATCGTGCTCCGGCGCGGGGGCGTGGCCGTGGCGGGGCCCGGCGGCATCGCCACCGCCGCCTTCGGAGGGACGGCCATCGTGGGGCCCGGAGGCATCGCGTACACCGCGCCCGACAGCACGGCCGTGGCGGGGCCCGGCGCGCGCGTCGTGGCCGTGCCCTCCGAGCGCCTGCTCGACATGTACAAGGCCTTCAGGCAGGCCAACGAGCGCGGGCTGGCGGCCTACCGGCCCGAGTGGCTCGGCACCATTCCGGACGACAGCCGCCTCGTAGCCGTGGGGCCCGCCATCTACCGCAACCCGCCCGAGGAGGAGGACAAGGCGGCTCGGCCCGCGCACTGGGTGTTCGGGAACACACGTGTCCTGGGCTTGCGCCGGTAGCGGGGCGCGGCCCGGAGCGCAGCGCCCGGGGCCAGGCCAAACCAGTGCCATAGGGAGGACGTTCCAGGCGGAGTTCTTGTCGTTTCGCAAGTACGTTGCTTTGGGCGGGACACAGATCTCTGTGGGGGACGTTTTTCTGGGAGGAATTGTGATATTAGACAATAATTCTCATCGTGCCGATGTAATGTCCGGTGATGCCTTCTTCTTTTTACGTCCTAATAAATTTGAAAATTGTTTAAACTTTAAAAGCAGCTGTACGTTATTTTTCATGTTTCTTTGAAATAAAAGTGACAGCAGCTTCTATACCACACATAGACGCAGAGCGTAACGTTCAAATTTATCTATGAAGAAACTATGTTCAAGGATATCCGAATCTTCACAATTTTCCTAATAGACGAAGAGGGAATGACCATGACAAACGAGCTTCGACGGTACGTGAGTGAGAAGACCTAGGACGGCAAATTCCTTAAACTTCGACGACTTCGAGCATGACCACTGACTCGCTTGGATAAAGAGGAAGACTGGACCGCTGGACTGGACGAAGAACTGTTATTGCAAAACGCGACGAACAGACCCATGGGCCGGGCCCGGGCGCAGTGCTGACGAAGCTTATGTTGTCCCCAGGCCGCCGCGACTGCAGTGGAGCCCCGACAGCCTGGACGGGGATGGCCTGGGCAGCCTGGGCCGTGTGCTGGCCGGGCTGCGGCAGGCGCAGCTGTCCCAGTCGCCCTCAAGGAGGTCGTCGGCGTCCTCCCTCGGCGGCGCTTACTCCGGACTGGGCTTCGGTTATCATGGCAGTAATGCGTACTCCGGTGCGGGTGCCGGCCCCGGCTCTTCCGGGGCGTGGTCCTGGTCGGGATCCTCCGGGCTAGCGGGTCTCGGCGGTCTGGGCGCGGCGGCCGTCACGGACGACTCCTCCGGGCCATCCGCATCGTACCAGCTCTTCTCCGAACGCGAGCTCCCCGACGAGCTCCCTTACTACAACTTCCCGTTCAGCAACCTGGGCAAGGTGGAGGTGCAGAGGAGGACCACCCCGCTGGTCCGCGTGCAGCCGCAGCAGCCACAGCAGCCGCAGCAGCTCCAGTGGCACCAGCAGGCGCCGTGGCAGCAGGACCAGTACGAGTACCAGCCTCCGCAGCAGCAGCAGCTGTACCTGGACGGCTACGGGTTCGAGCAGCCGCAGACCCCGCAGGCCTACGAGACGTTCTCGCCGTTCAGACGGCAGTACCAGCAGCAGCCGCAGTCCAGGCCGGTGGTGTTCTCTGGGCCACCGGCGCCGCACGCCACGGCCGGCCAGTACGGGCTGCTCGACGCGCACGACGAGGACTACGAGGACGCTTTGCCTCCGTACAAGAGCATCCTCGCCACGCTCGAGGGCGACCAGTTCGACGCGGCGCTGGCGTACGGCGCGGTGCCCGACCCGCAGCACGAGCCGCGGCCCTACGGCTACGGCGGCGCGCTGCCCGCGCTGCCCGCGCTGCCCTCGCTGCCCCTGCAGCCGTACCCCGCGCTGCCCGCCGCGGACTCATTCCTCTCCTCACCCTTCGGGACCTTCGTGCCCGCCGGCGCACAGCCCAGCCAGGCCGCGCAGAAGCACCACCAGGACGAGGTGCCCGTCGAGACGAGGTCCGAGCATCCCTCTGCGGCTCCCGCGATGAGCTCCGCTACCACAGTGGCCGAGGCCACCACGCTGCCGCCAGTGGAGGCGCCGGCCTCGACCGCGCTGCCCGAGCAGGCGCTGCCAACTTTCGACGAGATCCAGGGCCTGCCCAGCGGCGCGCCCGCCGCCCCGGTGGAGCCCAAGCCGCTGTCTGAGGACCCAACCGAGGACCTGGACGAGGCGCTGGAGGAGGAGAACCAGAGCGACAGCATCCCCGACATCTATATGTCCGAGGCCCAGACCGCCGCCCCCGACGATCTCGAGGAGGCCATCACAGCTGACTCGGTCACCGCCACCGTCGAGGACCCGACGCCCTCGGACACCGTGGGGCCCGTCAAGTCGAGTGACGTCACCAAGGCCGCCGAGGACAAGCCCACCAGGCTGCTCATCAAGCCCCTGGCCAAGGCCGAGGCGGGCGAGAACGGCATCGCCATCGCGCTCCCCATATCGAATGCCGTAGTGCGCGGCGACCACCCCGTCATCGTGGATTACGACCCGGAGGTGTCGGCGGTGGCTGGGGCCAACGGCATGGCGCACGCCATGGGCGAGCTCATCCTCACGTACGTCAACGTGACGGTGCCACCCGCTACCCCGACGTCCACGTCCACGGCGCCGCCCACCCTGCCCGTCGAGGCCGCCGCCCCCACCACCACTACCGCCGCCCCGGCATCGCCCGCCACAACACCGAGCGATTCTAAGGCGTTGCCGACGACAAGCGAAGCTACAAGCGACGTGTCGTCCTCAGCGCCTCCAGCAACGTCCACGAGGGCGCCCACGACCAAGGCGCCTACCACACCGGCCAAGAAGCAGGGAACAAAAAAGAAGCAGTAAACTAATAAGGTGCTGTGATTCGTTATCTTGACAAACTTGAACACCAAACAGCTATTCTATACGACAGTAACAAGACATCAAACGTTGTTTCAGATGATCACATACATACCCCACATACAAACAAACCGTTTCCGACTATTATATAGACTCACCCTCTCTGTCCAGTGCTGAGCTGACGGACCGCTGACTGTATGTACTTGCATCGCCCGACTGTGACCCAATTTCGTTTTAGTACTTGTAGGCGCCGCGCCGGTATGCACCGGGCCGCCCGAGCGGCGTGTTATCGGCCTCCAGCGCGAGGCGGCTTCAGGGCACTTTACACGACCTTTCACTGGCGTTGTTCTTCCCCGTGCTGCTCTTACTTTTACGGCCCGCGTCCTCTTCTCCCGGACGCACCCGCCATCGCCCACCACTGGCGGGCAGGGTGCGTCTCTACGAGGGTCACGGAGTCCATCCTTCCTCTCGCTTGTACTAGACGGGTGCACAGGCGCTGGCGGGTCTGCCTCCAGGCGGTAACACGCATGCATCCTGGACTGTGTGATGACGAGGAAGGATCTGTGTAGTTACAGCGCTTAACAACCACCCCCTCTCCGTGTTGCAGACTGAACCTCCCTTCGGGCACTGTGCTCGTGCCTTACTACGGTGGCGCCAAAGGACAATACCTGATCGTCGCCGAGCCCGTGGCCGCGAAGAAGAAGAAGGACAAGAAGAAGAAGCCCGCCAAGCCCGGACACAAGGAGGAGGAGGAAGAGGAGGAGAACGTCGGCGAGGAGACGGACGAGAAGCCGCCCGCCCCGCCTGCCGACTCGGGCGACACCGTCACGATCGGCCAGCCGCCCCCTAACGCGTCCATGGCCGAGGCCAAGCCCATCGGCATCGCCGTGGCGGGCGAGGGCGGCGTGGCCTCGTCCAGGCCCACGGCCACGGCGCTGGTGGGGCCCGGCGGCCTCGCGGTGGCGCGGCCCATCGCCACGGCCATCGCCGGCATCCAGGGCGCCGAGCTGCTCGTGGCGGCGGCCGCGGGCGGCGCGCACCAGCTGGCCCCCGCGGCCCCCGTCGCCTCCTTCCTGTACCCAGGCGTGCCCGCCTCGTTCGGGGCGGCTTGGGGGCCGCAGGCGTTGCCCCTGATGCATCACCTGCAGCCTCTGCAGCCCCTGCAGCCCCTGCTCCAGCCCGCCGCGGCACCGCACGCGCAGTGGCTGCTCCTGCCACCCCCGTACCCCTACGCATGAGCGTACATTCACTGACAAACCGGCTAGAACAAATTCGCGACGCTCGTCCTGAAAAAGAAAAGTATCACACTTTGAAGTCTGTGACTGTGCAGGCGAGGCCGGCCCAACCCTGCGATGCGACGGGCCGGACCGGGCCGGGCGATGACCCCTCGACGGTCCACGACGCCCACGTGCTCCAGGACGGGCACACCGTGGGGGGTGATGGGTAGGCATCGCGCCGCGCCGCACCGCACCAACCAGTTCTCTGGACGCACGGCCCCTCTCACTCCCTCTCAAACAACGGTGATTCGCCGGTGTGAGAGGGAGTGGCCGGGGTCGGGCTGGACCTGGCGGGGCGGGGCGGGGCGAGCCTCGCCATATAAGTGCGTTCGCATGCGGGGCCCCAGCGGGGCCCAGGGGCGCTTTCAACAATTCCCAGAGATCCTTATTTATCGGTGATTGTTTTAAGTTATTTTTATTGCGTGGACGGGATGAAGTAATGGTGATGCTGTAGCGGTGATTTCTGTTGTGATAAACGTATTTAAAAAAAGACGACGGCTGCTGTGATTTTATTTATTTTGAGTGCAGTGTTATGTAAGGTTAATCAATTATATTTATTTATACACCATTCCAGATATGTAGTGCCAATAAAGTGTGATTGTGTAAATAAAAAAAATAATTATTATGGTGTCTTTTTAATTTTTTAGTACAAAGTATAAAAGACGTGACAACAATGTCATACACTTTTGTACTGAACAACTGTGTTTTTTCCTCATGAAATTAGTCACCCAGTTTTCTGCGCGTTACAGAAATGTCACAAAATGTTGCGGCAATATTTTCACTTAATTCTTTTGAGACCGTTAAGATAAATAGCCTCGTAAAGTATTATAGCAACTGAAGAGAGAGTAACCTTATCGAAATTACAAAAAAGCCCTCCCTCTTACCCAAGTAATCAAATGCCATCGATCACAGTCTGCTCGACAAGCATAGCTTTGCCGGAGTCCACCCGGTTTTAAGATGACGGGAGAAGGAGTTTGCACTCTCGCCTCCTGCCTGCGTTTAGGTTCCCCTCTCACGACACTAATGGGCTGGGCGGGGCGGGGCGCGGAGGTCACTGGCCACTTCAGTGTTTGCAGACGGCGGGCCGGTGGGCTGGGGCGCAGCGCGGCGGGGCGGGGCGCGGTCGTACTTTAGGCTTAACTGGTCTAACTTGACAACATTTGCATACACTCGCATCCTATCGCGCGACGGCGGTCGAATCTCGCATGCCAAAAGAAAAAAAGAAAAAAAAAGAGGACTACACAACACACTCCTCGCCCTCCACGACCTAGCCGCAAAATCCTCAAGGTGGGGCCGTGAACATGAAGCGCTCTAGAAACGACGTGCCACTTGTCTGGTAGGTAAATAACGTCCCCAATTGCTAAAGTACTTATGAGATTTCACTTTACTGAGTCCATTGGAGCTGGTTGTTGCAGGCTACACGTATACAGAACGTACCGACCCACGCCTTTGGCCAGCATCTCTGCCCTCAAGTCCAACTCCCCTCCCGTCTCGAGGCGCCACCACTGGACCGTGGCGCGGCCAGGCGCGGCGGGGTGGGGCGGGGCGGGGCGCGGCGGGGCGGGGCGGGTCCCCACCCCTGCCGGGCCGGGCCGGCCCGGCCCTGGCCGTGGCCGCCGCCGCCACGGACTCGGCGCGCCGCACCGCGCCGCACTCGCCGGCACTCACTCCACTCCGGCGCTCCCCGCGACACGCAGCAGACGCCATGGACGGACACCGGCAGGTAAGTCCCTCACCGCGCTCACCGTCGGGGTCCCGGCAGGGCCCCGGCAGGGTCCCGCTGCTCACGGCCAACGGACACCGCCACCCACACACACTCACACTTATACGCGCGTAGCGGGAGTGAGTGAGCGTGTGTGTGTGTGTGCGCGCGCTGCGGGGCCGAGGGGAGTCATTGAGATGTACTTGTCATGTCACTTTACCGCACACCGTGTCACGCCATGACCAGGCACAAGTGATGAGCCCCGTGCCCTCCCCTCCCCGCCCCGCCCCGCGCTCACCAGGAGGGCATGGCTGAAGGGCCAAGGGGCGCTAGGGGCGGGGGAAAGGAGCCCAGACAGACCGTTCTGACCACTTCACAAGCCCTCATCTCAAACGCGGCCCGGTATAAACGCACCTGGAGTTGGCTGATTCCCCATATCCACTTTCGAAGGTGTACTGTACTGCATACATACGCGTCAACGGGTTGCCAAGAGGTAAAGAACTGATTTTGTCCCCAACTTTCTTGGATCGGGAATGATGCACTTTGAGAGTGGCTGCAAAGTTTCGCATCAGAGGTTTGACATAAAGAGTAGGCCGGCCACGTTATGCGACGTATGACGTGAAGCTCTTCTCGTGGACTTGTTGGAGATACCGCCGGGCCGGAGAGCTCCGTTGCAATTTCTTTTTCCCTTCGGCCTGAGGGCTTAGTCCAGTTCACTGCCTCCGCAAGAAGTCCACGCAGAGCATTGTCCTCGGCCATGGCACTGACTGGTCGCGGCCGGCGTTGCCAGTGCCCCTGCCCCCCGCCCCGCACCACCTGCAGACGGCGGCGAGCAGGTACTAGTCCCCGAACCCGTCTTTGCGCATCTGCACGGATGCGGTGTGGTCGAGACAGAGGCTGTGTTCTCTCAGCCACGCCATAGTTTCGCCATTAGTGAGGGTCCCTCTGCGGTCCCTGCTCTAGCTCTCGATCCGCCCCGCCCGACGAGGCGAGGCGAGCAGATAGCTCTCGCATGGCTGTCTCTGTGGGCCCTGGAGTACGCCGGGCGTATGGTCATGTTTACAGACCCCGCCGTGGCCACACCCTGGCGGCCACGCCGCACCAAACCGTAAGGCGTCGACCGCCCCGCCCCACCCCGCCCCGCCCCACCCGGTGACTATGAATGGCCACATACCTACGCCCCGCGAGCCCCGCGGCTCGGACATGCGTGTGACTGAAGCTTTGTTTATCTTACATTAGGCGCGCTTAATGTCTCACGGAGCCTCTCGCGGCAGAGCAGCAGTGAATCTCGTTCCTCCAGTTGCCTTTCGTCTCTTCTTTCTTTTTTGTTCCCAATCGGTCCGCCTGGCGGAGGCGTGTCGTGGGCAGCCGCAGCGCAGCGCAGCGCAGCGCAGCGCAGCGCACTCGACGTCCTGATTAGGGACGATAAATTTCCGATCTTGTTATTTGGCGGAGAGCGGTGGCCGGCCTGGTCGCTGACCCCACCCCATCACGGCTTACCCCGCCCCGCCCCGCCGCGCTGGGTACGCGGCCTCCCAAATAACCTGGCCTCTGCTGCGCTGCCGCCGCCGGCAGTTCTTTGGCACCCGTCCCACAAGATCGCTACCCTGCCCCGCCCGCCCCGCCCGCCCCGCCCGCCCCGCCCCGCCCCGACGCGATCACGCGGCGCCGTGGAGAGGATCCAAAAAGGCAAGGAGAGGTGCATCAGCAGCAGTGGTTGCGGTGGATCGGTGTCTGGTAGCAGCATCGCAACAGGACGCCGCGGACACGGCAAAGGGAGAACAGAGATATGAAAACGCGCTAGTGTGACAGTGGTGCCCGTGTACTTGTTGCGGAACGGCAGACTCGTTTTGTTCGTCAGCGCCAAGCTGACAGCTGACATGTTAGTCTGCGTTGACGCAGAACTCGGGCGCCGTGACGCCAAGTTCGCTAAATTTCGCGTTCAAAATTGTAATAAGAGACATGAAAAGGGATGTATATTGAACAAGTGGCTGTGGCGGGGCTCAGGGCGTTGAACTCTGCAGGACGGAGCGGGCCGTGCCGACACTGACGCGATGCTGGGGTCATTATAGAGACCAGCTGACGGTGGGGCGGGCAGGCGGGCAGGGCACGGCAGGGCAGGGCCACTCAGTATGTAAAATAGCAAGGCGCCAAGTCCGGCCAGGCTCAGGCAGATGGAGCGGGGGGGGCGGGGCGGGCGGGGCGGGGCGGGTGGGGCGGGCGGGGCAGGCGGGGCGGGCGGGGCAGGCGGGTCGGGGCGGGTCGGGGCGGGGCGGGGCGGGGCGGGGCGCCCGTAGATAACGGCAACGGAACCTGACTCTGGCTGTATCTCGCGAAGGAAGGATTTCGATTAACCCTGCAACGGCAGTTTCGAGGCGGGGATTCGATGCGGCTCGTCATTAGAAATTGTTGTTCGCGAAGTCGAGGCGAAACGCCTGTGGCGGCCTCGTGAGCATCGCTTGTACGCATTGCCCAATATGCTCTGTACCGAAAATATTTCCTACAGAACAGACCTCTGAAAAGCCCAACCTTCAGTTTCATCCTCTATCAGCGAGGTTACTTTTTTAAAAGTGGAAATGTACAGATGTGGCCATTTAAAAATGAGTGTGGGAAACTTAAGTTTTTGTGAACATTGAACTGGCCATCGTGGGTAGAAGACGAAGAACAAAGAAAAAAGAGTTGGGGATATCGACTCTCGGACTTTATACCGACAGCAGGTTCGAAAGAAATAGAGCGCGGGGCGACTTTTTGTCGTAGCGGTACACAGTATCTTGATGGAGCTAGGAGTGACTCAGGACACGATGGGCACGGGCGGCGGCGGGCAGGGCCGGGGCCGAACCTGATACGTCGCGTTGACCCGGTGCGGTGCAGCCCTGTGTGGGGTCCAGGGGGGGCAAGGGCCAGGCCAGGCGTGACCGTGCAGTGTGCTCTGTGGTGCCGCGGTCCGATTGGCTACTCCTAGTCCTGGTCCTGCCCTCCCCGTAGTAGACACCCCCCCTCCCCCGCGGGCGGGTTGCGCCTCAGTGTTAGCGCCTTGTCTGTCACATTCTCGCGCCGACTCCATTTCGGGCGCATAAAGAAGTCTGGTGCCAAACAAACGGCGCAAACGGTAATAAAAATGAAAAACAAGAAGTCGAAGATGAAGGGAAAAAGAGAATGAAGAGACGTGAGACGAACCGGTTGCCGGCATGTCCCATCCCGGGTGGCGTGGCGATCGTTTGGAGAGGAGAGGAGAGGAGAGGAGAGGAGAGGAGAGGAGAGGAGAGGAGAGGAGAGGAGAGGAGAGGAGAGGAGAGGAGAGGAGAGGAGAGGAGAGGAGAGGAGAGGAGAGGAGAAGCGTTTACAAGCGAACGGGTCAAGAACCTCCCGCAGAAGAAGCCAGAGGGCGTAGCCGGGGGTGCGGCGTGCCCTGGGGGCTAGGGGAGCAGAGCCGTTGTATATGCAACAAGTCACACTTACGTGTTAGCGCGAATCGTTGTGTCAGGCTAGCGTCTTACGCGACCACGGAGTCGCGCCACAGGGCACAGGGCACTGCATGAGTCAGCAGCAGCAGAGGGCTTTAGCCGGTCATGTCACAGTTATTCTGATTTGATTTATTACACCATACAGTAGAGGTACATTTTAGCAATAATAGAAATGCAGTGGGGTTGAGAAAACTTTCGTCATCGGTTATGCCAACGTGGCGATGAATAAATTATTTATTTCTACTTGTAATGTATTGATGCCCCTGTCCCGCCTTGTTGCAGTTGAGGTGGGCCATGGCCCTGGCGCTTCTTGTTGCCGCCAACGGTGACAGCGATGTCCCCCAGTACTATGGCGGCCTGTCCGGCCCCGCCCCCGCCCCCGCGCAGCCCCAGCTCGGCCCGCTTTTCTACAGCGCGCAGCCCTACCAGCCGCAGCAGCCGTGAGTAGAGGCGGGTTCACCCGTCTACACCCAGAAAAATGAAAGGTTCTAGCGACCAGCGTACGGCTTACTCGGAGACATCAATATCGTGGTTTTGATCACCGAAATTCGGTCGTCTTTTTCTGCGTCTTTTCCGTTTTTCTGGGCTATCTGTCTAACGGAGGACACTGTGCATTCAGCGCCGCACCAAATTTTTCATTTGCTTGTTTCAGAATCACGATGAAGTCGGCCGTGCCTCAGTTCTACCAACAGTCCCAATACCAGCCTCAGTACCAGCCTCAGTACCAGCCTCAGTATCAGCCGCAGTACCAGCCGCAGCACCAGCCGCAGTACCAGCCGCAGTACCAGCGCGTGCTGGTGTACAGTAGCCCCAATGGCGTGTACCAGCAGCCCTACGGCTACCCGTCGTCCTTCCTGCCCCTGCCCCTGCGGGACGAGGCCGGAGGCAGCGGCGGCAGCAGCGGCGGCAGCGGCTGGGGCTTCAACCCCTCCGAGTACCTGGGCATCCTGCAGAACTACTGGCAGACCCTGACCACCACCCAGAGCGGCAAGCCTCCCGCGGAGGGAGCCAACCCCGCGCCCGCACCCGCCGCCGGGGCCGGTGAGTGACTGGGAAGCGCCTGGAGGCTGTGGGGTAGGCAGTCCCGCAGGGCGCGCGCGCACCGCGGGGTGGCCTACCCCGCGCCTGCTGACCTCCTCCTCTGCCCGCAGAGGCCCCCGCCGAGGCCGCCGCCGCCTCGTCCGAGGGAGCTAAGAAGCCCGAGGCCCCCGCCATGCCCGAGTCCCCCGCCGCCGCCCCGCAGCGCTTCATCGTGGTGTCGCAGCCCCAGGTCGTCGCCAACCCCGCGGCCCTCCCCAGCGCGGCCAACGGCGCCGTGTCGACCTACCTGCTCCTCCGTAACCAGCCGTTCTACGGCCTCCCCGCGCCCGGACAGGTGCGTACTCACTGCCGGCCGCGATACTCTGCGGAGCAGTTGGGACGCTCGGGGTATCGCCGGCGCTGAGTGGTTAGGCCCTGCTGCGCTGCAATTCTCAGCATGAACACGGCTCTTTACAGAACGCGTACCGCGCGCAGCCCGTGGAGCAGCCCCAACAGCAGCAGTACCAGCAGCGGCTGCAGCAGGCGCAGCAGGTGCAGCAGGCCGTGCTGCCCTCCGCCACCGGCCCCATGATCCTGGTGCGCACTCCGGACAACAAGTACGGCCTGGCGCCGGCCGCGAACCCCACCCGCCTGCTCGTGTCCGGCGAGGGCATCCGCGCTCAGGACGACGTGCAGGTGTCCGGGCCCGGCAGCCACGCGCTGGCCTTCCAGAAGTTCCTGCTCACGCGCCAGGGCCAGCACGCTCCAGGTCAGCCCAGCGAGCGACAGCGACAGCCGTTCGTGGTGATCTGTTTCATTTCTAGATGAAAATCAAGTGTGTGAACTGCAACTGCAACCATCCTTGTGCCGGCCACACAGGCTTCTACCCCGCCCCCCACCCCGGCGTCATCCACTCCCTGGCTGACGAGTCCATCGCCGTGGACGCTCTGAGGGACGCCGCCAACGCGACCGAGGGCGAGTCTTCCTCAACCTCGACGACGTCGGCGCCGACCAGCACCGACGAGGAGGTCGTGGACTCGGACAGTGAGAAGCCCGTGTCCATCGCGCAGGTACGGGCGCATGGGGAGAGTGAACAGCAGAGTCAAGGGGAAGTGGAGAGCCAGGCGGAGGGCCACGTTGAAGGCCAGAGTCAGAGGGAGGGACAGAGCGAGGGACAGAGTCCTGGTCCCCCAGCGGCCGGCGCCGGGAGAGCCGCTGAGATGCCCGCCTTCACCCCCGCCCCCGCCGTGCTGGTGCCGGTCCAGATCGCGTTGCTCGGGTCGACAGCGGAAGCTGCCGGGGCAGCCGGCGCCGAGATCCCCGCCGTGGTGGTGGACGGCGGCAAGGACGATGTCCTGCTGCAGGCGCTCGTCCTGGGGGAGGGGGTGCTGCCCGAGGGCAGCGCCGCCCTGGACGACAAATCCTGGGCCGAGCTGCAGCAGCGCTTCGGGCCCGACGTGGCCGTCATTCTCGTCGGCGAGGACAAGCAGCAGCAGGCGCAGGCCGAGGACGGCGACCTGCGCCGGCGTCCCCTGTCGATACTGTCCAGGATCGTGATCCGGGTGGGGACCTTGGCGTTCAACCAGCTGATTAGACCGCAGATCCAGGGCGCACTGCCCTTCGGCGGCGCGGGGCTCGGACTGTTGGGGTAGGGTTGGGGACCGTGTTTGGGGGTGGGGGTCGGAGCGGGCGGACTCTGCTGAATCGGTGTTCTCTGATGTTCCGGGTGACTTGCGCGCCGCCGCGCCGCGGGTCCCGAGAGGAGCAGGCCGGACCAAAGGTTGAGAGTTTGTGGCGGTAAGTCTGAGAATATTCAATTGTAAAGGAAATTGTAGTGGACAGTATGAAGAGGGATGTTACTCATTGCCCCTAACTCACGTGTATCTGGGTATTCCTGAGTCCCGAATAATTTATCAAAGCAATAACCTGAAACTTAAAAAGTAACGTGCAACAATAATTATCATCTCGTACAATTACTGATGAACTAACAAACTTTACCGCTATAACACTACGCATGATATATTGTAGACCGCCCAGCGTGCACCCTGGAAGGTCTTAGCAGCTCGCCTCCCAGGTAGTTGAATATACCTGATTAATAAGTGAAATATGT
Organism: Frankliniella intonsa; assembly: GCA_033675135.1. NCBI lineage: Eukaryota > Metazoa > Arthropoda > Insecta > Thysanoptera > Thripidae > Frankliniella > Frankliniella intonsa. Next base: position 10,332,936 of record CM066253.1, read on the forward strand.
TATAGAAGACATCCATAGAACGCGTGGATTTTTCGAATAATATCACTGTTATTGATTTAGCGATATTGGTAATCAGCACTAACACTGTGATCCAGGATTTCAGTAGTGCTGACCTCGACGCATTTGCCTCGCAGGTGAAGCCCCAGGCCATCGCGCTGGCGGGCCCGGGCGGCGTGGCAGCCGCCTCCCCCATGGGCACGGCGCTGGTGGGGCCCGGTGGCATGGCCCTGGCCGCGCCGTCCGCCACCGCCGTAGCGGGCCCCGCCGGGGGCACCCCGCCTATCGCCGTCCCCTCGGCCAACACGGCCGCGCACAACGCCGACGCCTACCGCAAGTGGCTCAGCAAGAACAAGAAGCTGGCCGCCGGCGCCGCCGCCGCTGACGACGCGCCCAGCGTGCCCGAGTTCCTGGTCGAGTACGGCTCGAGCTCGTCGTAGACCCTTGCGCCGCCTGCTGCTCCTACATGCACGCCCCCACCGTCCCGGCGACCGCACGTCTCTAGCCTCAAGTTTTATAGTTTTATTTATTGCCTATACTATGCGGCCATCAGCCACGCTTACGCCGGGTTTAAGGTTTTTAAACCCCGCCTAAGCCACCGCTCAGCCGAGCTCTGCGGACGAGACGTGGAGGGTAGTGCCTCGGCCTCCCTCCGTCTCTCTCCACCCGGTGCTCACCGCGCGCCCCTTTCCCAGGACCTGTTTTGTAATTACCATTAAGTTATTCCTCCTCCCCGGTAGGTCTTGGGAGACTAGCGCGCTATGCACACGACTGCTGTATTGTTAAAGAATTCGACTGATGAAAAAAACATAAACAATTAATAAAATATTTGTAGTAGTATACATGCAATTGCTACGCTCAAAATTTTTATCCTCGAACGGTGGAAAGATCATAAGGGATGTCATAATGGAAGATGATCTCTGGATTTTCGACAAGGGAAACTTTGATGAAATTACTTACCTGATCCTAAAAGTCGGCTTCCCTCGGTGTGATACTGAGAGATTTCTCGGTTTTGGAGTCAAACACACATGTAAATCCTTGAACGGTTTATACTGAAGTTCCGATAAGACGCCCTGCGCGCCCTGCACAGTCCCTCCCACCCTGCCTCTTTTTCTGCAGAAATAGTTCCGTTGCGTCAGCGGTGGAAGCGGTGTCATCACCGGAGGTCGCTCAGGCCCGCTCATAGCCCGACTGATGGTTTTTGGCAGACCTCCCTGCTCCCGCTCGCTCCCGCTCGCTCCCCGCTCGCTCCCCGCCCCGCCCCGCCCCGCATTCCCGGACAGTGTTTTGGCCGGACACGCGCGTCCAGTATGAATGGGGCCCGCCCCGCCCCCGTCCCCCGCCCCCGCAGGCGGTGCAGGAGAGGCGACTTGCTGGCCGCCGCTAGCCGGGCCGGGGGTACACAGGTGAGCAGGTCGGCGTCCTGGTGGTCGTCCTAGACGGCTCGTAGGACAGTAGGACGCTCACCGGAGGCAAGGGTGACGGGACGGGTTGGTGGAGAATCGTTCTTGGTGAGCTCTCCGGCCCGGCCCGTCCCGGCCCGGCGGGGCCCGGCAGGGCGGGGTGGTCTCTCCCCAGGTCCCCCCGGATGGATGGTGCAAGGTTTGGCCACGACGACGCGCACACGTCCGCGCCTCTTCCCAGCCCCGCAACGCCCCGGCCGACACGGCCAAGCAGCAAGTACAGGGGTTCCATGTGGGCGGTCGTGGCCGGCGCGGTGCGCGGCGCGCGTGCCCGAGGGGTGGCCTACCGCCTCGGGGCGGAGCGGGGCTCTCCGATAGCTCCGCGCGAATAGTGCCGGCAGACAAGACGGGCCAGCCTCCTGAACACGCCAAGAAATCCCTCGCACCAGCGAAGTGTATGGACCCTGTACGCCGATTGTTTAGTATCGGCTGTTGGTCGACGTTTCCGACGTGTTGTGTGCATTTTCGCGGTTACACGACTAGTTCAACTTACGTGTGGATCAGAGCGAACTCTAAAACTGCTCGTGTATGTTATGTTCGAAATGCGCTGTCCGCTTCAAGGGGGGAACCCATTCATGCCGATGGAAACATACTCCAGCAGGGCAGCCCCTCAGCTCACTCACTCCTCCCTCGACCCTTGCGTCCTCTGCCTCCCCTCCCTGCCCCACCCCTGCCCCGCCCCGCCCCGCCCCGCCCCGCCCCGCCCCACCTCGCTACGCCACGCCACGCCCCTCACCCCGATAAAACCCGCCGCAGTGTCCGCTGCGGGTCACTTGGCTTCCGATCGTCGTTCGCTGCAGTCCATCCCGCCATCGTCATGGCTGCCAATACTGGTGGCGCTCAGAGGGCGGTAAGTCACACGTAGGGCTGAGTGAATGTTGACATTTCGCTTGTCTAGTGGTATGACGCGTTGTTGTGTGTAATGAGGGGGGAGGGGGAGTTTGCAAAATAGGACATGTCGTTTTACCTCCGAGGGAAATTGTATTTTTAACTGGTATTTATGGTGCTCTTCGCCTTTTCCTTGCACAGGCCGAGGCACGGGGCACAGGTGAGAGGTCAGGAGAGGGGAGTGAAGCAGCTCACCACTCCGCACCTCTCACCTGTGCCTCGAGCTTGTGTCGAAAGTGACTTTGCAGAGCCCTGTTGCAAATTTGGAAAATATTCTGATCTGATCTCATACTCATACGCTGTGACTCATTTCTATCAATTTGTACTATTTTAGATTATGGGAAGAATGTTTGCGAAGATTATTTTGAATGGGCGGCTAGTCATCCACGGCAATTTTAAACGTCAGGTCTTGTTTTGAGACAAGGGACCTGTCCGAAAAACTGCAGGTGCGAGAGAGAGAAGACAAGGTTTCTGATCGAGGATCTCTCTCGCACCCCTGACATTCTCGGATGCAACGTGGGTCACGGCTACGTGTCATTCGCGTGGCCGACTCTCTGTCAGGGTGCCCCCCGGCCTAACGAGACACCACCACCCAGGAGCTGGAGGAGGTGGTCAGAGCCGTTGCCAAAGCCGACGTCAACCGTCACGTCCCGTCAGGCCCGTCAGCCTCGCGGGACGTGACCGGCCGTCGGGCCCGGCCGCGACATGGTGTATCGCCACCGCCATCCGCACCGCGTATTGGAAACCCATCCGCCAGGGCCCCCGGCCGGGCCCGGCCTGGCACACGTGCCATGTCGTGTCCGCGCGGCCCTGCCCCGCCCCGCCCCGCCCCGCCCCGGCAGCGCTCGTTCCTGATGCGGCTCGCGTCTAGCTTGTGCCAGCTTGCCACTTTCCCGGCAGCGCGGATTCCCCCTTTCCAATCATGACGAAAAGTTGCAGGAGTAACTGGCGTAAGTCGCGAGATACGTTTCAAAACACGAGTTTTGGCTGCCTGTACAACTCCTGCCAAAGGTGTAAAACGCACAGCAGCCCGTGTCTACCGGGCTCCTTGCTCCAATTCGTTTCTCCCCCGCTAAGGCCTCTCGCCCTGCCCCTGCTGCCCCAGGTCGGCGCGCTGCCGCTGCTCCTGCTGCAGGGCCTGCTCGTCCTCGACGCGGCGCGGCCCGGCGCGGCGCACGAGGTGCTGCTGCCCGCCTCGTTCGGGTGAGTAGGGGAAGTCCTCCGACGCAACGCACCAGCCGGCTCAGATATCTAATAACAAAATTCGGCCGATTTCGTCGCATTCATTTGTCGCAAATTTTTGGATTTCTACATCGTTTTGGTCTATGATTTCGGGCCTCCTAACGTTACTGTGGGCCCCCTACAGCGTGCTGCCGCAGTTCGCCCCCGCCCCCGCCCCCGCGCCGGCGCCGGCGCCGCTGCCCGCCGTGTACCTCCGCGGCCTGGACCTGGACGTGCCCGTGGTGCTGCCCACGGCCGTGCCCGACCACGTGACCCCCGTGCTGCGCGCGGGCGCGCCGGCCATCCTGCTGCTGCCGCAGACGCAGTCCAGCGGGGTGTACCACCTGTCGGACCAGCACCACCAGTTTCCGCCGTTCCTCGAGAACGTCGTGAACCGCGTGCAGAACCTGTTCTCGTCGTACGTGCAGGTGGACCCTTTCAACGCGCCGTTCGGCTCGGCGCGGCCGACGGCCGCCGCCCCCACCACTGGCGCCCCCAGCGCGGCCGTCACCGGCGCCCCCGCCGTCACCGCCGTCCCGGGCGACGGCTCCACCGCCGCCATCACTACCACGACGACGACCACGACCACGGCGCGCACCCACGGCCGCGGCATCAACGTTCGCCTGCTGGGGCCTGGAGCGGGCGGCCCCAGCGGCCCCAGCCAGCTGCCCCGCGAGGTGGAGCTGCTCGACGGCCGTCTCCAGCAGCTACAGCGACAGGTGTCGTCCTCGGGCGGCCCGGGCCAGCCCGTCGCCTTCGCGTCCGCCACGGCGCAGGTGCATCAACCCGAGGGCGGCCCAGGCCCGAGCGAGGTGGACAGCTACCACCCCGTGAACAACAAGGACGGCGCGGCCGTGGACGAGCGGCCGCCGCCCCCCACGCGCCCGCCCACCAGGCCGCCGCGGCCGTACGGCGCCAAAGGGCCCTCCAGGAGGCCCCCAGGGCCGCCAGGACCTCCCGGGCCCAGCCCCAGCCCCGGGCCCGGGGACGCGTCCTACTATAGAAAGCCCTGAGGACGCGGAGCCGCCGGGTCAGGCTGGAGAGCACAAAGAAGAGCGGAGTGTGAGGGGGGGGGGGTGAAAGAGAGACGGAGAGAGGCAGGAGACTGATGAAAGGCGAGGCGCGCACGAGTATATGAGTGTGAGAAAAATGTCTAGTGCACCGCGAACAGTGGTGGGGCGTGGCCGGGTGCGGCGCCCTAGGCGAGCCGAGCCCCCCACCCCCCACGCCCCCCTCGCCGTTGCGAGCCGTGCCAACGCCTCGCCCGACCAAATTGTTATGAGAAAATTGCAATTGTTAATAAAAAAACGAAACAAAAGTAGTCATAATGAGTGTCTTCCTTCTCCCTTTCCGTTTGGTGGGGCAGTAGGCTACGCCAGGCTCTGCGCCGGGCTGCACGGCGCGGCTCATATTCGACCTCATTATCAGCCTGCTGGACTTGTTCTGGCCGAGCAGGAGCAGGGCGGGGCGGGGCAGGGCGCGCGTCACCGCGTGCGTGCGACCAGGGGGACAGCAGGCAGGACACGGGGGGCCACGGTAGGACACGGCAGGACACGGCAGGACAGAACACGGAACCCACCGCGCCCCGGGCGGCCGGCAGACCGGCCCCGGAGCGGAGGCCCCGGCCCCACCGCTTGAAAAAGCAGATTACACGTCCGGTCCGTCATCTCAACCGTCACTCACAACAGGGAGGATTTCATCCCCTTTCGCTCTTATTAGAGGTCGTGTGTCGTGTGCGCCGCACCGGCGGCAGCTGCAGCCTGCAGCTAGGCCTGCCTCTGGTCAGCCGCCAGGGGGCTGCCTACCTACACGGGGCTGCGGTGATGACTCAAGTATTCCAGGAGCTACAATCTGCGTCAAGTGCAGGACCAACACACCGCTATAATTACACCGGGGATAGTAAGGAGAAAAGTGAAAGGCATTAAAAATCCCACCTCTCAGGCGTGTACCGTTGCTATCCAATCACCGAGATGTGAAACAATACCGTATATAAATTGGTGTTCGGAGATCGGTATGCATGCAGGATCTGCGATGCTGCGATTAAGAGGTACCCGCGCCGTACGGTGTACCACCACACGTGACCCCGCCCCACCCCCACTCTCAACTCTCTGCCACCGCGTTCCCTTCATCCGCCGCCTGCCGAAAATTATCCTCCATTTAACTCGGCCCGGCTTATTTCTCCCGGCCCACTTTCTTTTTTTTAGCAACTTAGCCGCCGTTAGTACTCTGCGCTGCGCTGCGGTGTCCTCCGCTGGAAGGTGTCCAATGTCCCCCATACCTTACCCCCATACCCCCGTATCTTCGCATTGGCGGGGCGGGGCGGGGCGGGGCGGGGCGAGTCAAGCTGCGAATATGTCCTGCCGCCGCAGTAAGCTGGCACAGCTGGCACGGCTTTCAGAGAGTTTGCCCCCCTCCCCCACCCCCTCCCTCTCCTGCGTCAGCCCGGGCACAGAACCGAGAGGCACAGGCGACAAGACACTCGCCAACAAAAGACGTGACACAGCATCGTTTCTGGGGAGCTATAGAGGAAGTAAGATAGAGGGGTACGTCGCCGGAGCCGGAGCGACTCTCTGAGAAAGACAGTCTTGTCGTAAAGCCCCCCGGGCCCCGGGCTGCTTGTTATTAAAAAGTAGCGAGCACACGCCAGCGCAGCGGATCCTCCCTGGTCTGCTAGTAAAACAATTCCCTAAAGGTAAAACATGACAGGGACCTCGCGGGGCACGCGTGCTGCTGCAGTAACGTGATACGTGGAGATGCCAGGCCAGGCTAATCCCGAGGTATTCACCCTCGGAACGACTCCCTTTGTACAGCGCGGGCCGGGCGGGGCCGGTGTGTGAGCCTGCCGCAGGAGGGCTCCCACGTCATCCTCCCTCTCCCTCTCGCTCTCTCCCCCCTGCCCCTCGCCGTGGTGCTGCTCGCGGGGCAGCCGTTCGTCGGGCACCTGCGCGCTGCGCGCCGGCCCTGCCCTGCCCTGCCCTGCCCCGCCCCGCCGGCCCCCTGCTGGACCCGAGTCGTCTCCCGCGGACCGGCCGTCCCCCGGCGCCCCGGCGCCCCCGGCCCGCGAGGAGGCGAGGCGAGAGCGACAGTGTGGCCGCCGCCGCCGCGCCGCCAGAGTCTGCCCGCTCCGCCGAGGAGTCCAGGACGGCCAGGCGAGGCGAGTGCGAGTGCGAGGTGACGCGAGGAGTGCGAGTGCGCGCGCGTCCGGTGTGCTGATGGTGACCTCCTGGTGGATTAACCCGCGGACCCCGCAGGACCCTGACCCCGCCGCGGCCAGCGCCTCGCACCATGCGGACCCGGCGACAGGTGAGCAAGAGCATGTGGAGCATGTAGAGGCCGGGAGGCTGCCCAGCCCTGCACAGCTTAGCCCCGCGCGGCGTGGCGACAGCACGGCCCACGACTGAGTCAGAGGATCGCTTCTCGTACTCCTGTCCTTGTCGCGCTCGTAGAGCACCCTTATGCCCTACGTGAGGCACGTCTCTAGGGGTGCGGGTGCGAGCAGAACCGAGGGAACTTACGAGAGCGATCCTCTAAATCAGTGGAGCGCGGCAGGGCGAGGCGGGGCGGGGCGGGCCGGAGCAGCAGAGCTGTGCACGCGTGAGGGTGGGAGGTGAGGGGCGGGGAGAAAAGAAGAGGGCGGCCTACCCTCTGGCTCGGAATAAGGGTGGAGCGTTTCCTCTAAGAAAATTACCTATAATCGTGTGTGACCGACGGGACCCCGCGGGCTTAACTTCGGAGAGCGGACGGAATCCGGTGTTTCCCCCACAGGCAAACGCCTGACCGCGTGATTCGTAAAAGCGGCGGGCAGGTCAGATACCAGTCGTACGATGGGCCGCTGTCCGACCTAGATTTTATCCGACTTTGTTTACACGGGTAAATGAGAAGAAATGTGTCTCAGAGGCCACCAGGTATCACCAGTCAGTAAAAAAAAAATATATATATCCATAGAAAATGTGATTCGAACCGCTGCCCTCTTGGGTCCATAACCCTTGTCGGCACCAATGAAGCCACGCGGCCGGCCCAGCACGGGAGGGAGAGCAGGAGCAGGCCTGTTGATGACACCGGTTTCGTTTCGTGGGTGACTGCGGCTTCTCGCAGTATGAATCCTGCGCAGTGGTCAGGTATCTCTCATCGTGGCGTCGTAGCCGTGCTGACATAGTGTCCGCCTGGAAAGTCGCAGGACGCAGGTTCGATTCTTTCCAAAAAAATTAATTTTTCTGAGAACAACAACTTGGAGTGGAATTCAAACCCCCCATTTCAACCGAGCTCCCTCATGGAAGCGCCGACGGTCTAGTGGTTACAATGATCTCCACGAAAACCGAACGGGGTGTCTGTGAGACTCGGCACATGGGTTCAATCCCGTGCCCGCGGCTGTGGTGGTCGTGGGGTCATAAGTCCTAGAATCTGGCTCCTAAAACAGCGCTTCCATGACTGGAGTGGGAGCCGGTCAGTGCAGGTGTACCAGCCGCACGCTTAGTCTCCCGCAAAAACCTTCTCTTTCTGCTTTTCTCCCCTCTATCGTCTTTCTTCTACCTCCCACTGACCGGTCAAGCGGTCCGGTGGTGCCTTGTCTGTGGTCTGAAATGCTACCTACGGCTTCAAGGCGCTGTTTAAATAGGGTAGTACGGCGGGCCTGACGGGCCACCAGCCTTAAGCGGGGGCTCTCTTCGGAGAGTACATCTCGTGCCCGTGGGGTGGTGGTCGCCGGGAACACACCGGATCCCATCAGAACTCCGAAGTTAAGCCGGCGGGGCTCGCACGGTGCGAGTGAGGTAGGGGTCCTCCGACTTTTTTCTTCTTTTTTTCTTCAAAGTTTTTTTTGGGTTATTAAGTTGAGGTGTCGTACAATTTTTTCGGCGCATCCTCCGGCCTGATCCTCTGTGATACATATTTCTTCTCCAATTTAACCCGTGTAAACAAGGTCGGACAAAACCCAGGTCAGACAGCGCTTTTTCGGATTTCGTGGAAATCGTCAGGTCGGACAGAGATAGGTCGGGCAATTTACATACACCCGTCCTAATCAAGTTTCGACTTTTACGGAGGGTGAAGAGTCATACTGCCAAGCTGACTGCAGCTGAGAGGCTCTTCTCAAAGCGCAACGCTAAGTGCCATGCGTTGTAGTAGGTCAGGGCGGTGTATCAAGACACATAGGGGGGTCAGCTGTGTAGCGGGGGCTTGCGATAACATGAGCTATAAAGTTCTGCCCATCAAAGTGAGATGTTAATCTTGCCACTTGCGGGGGAATACTTATAGTTCTTTTATCGTTGTCGAAGGGAGCATCCCCACTTCGCATTCATACCCCTGCAGTCAGTACGTCTCTTTGACACCTTACTTTCTCTTCCAGCACAGCCCCTTCCAGTAAACCCTGCTTCCCCACTGACTTGGTATTGTCGGTATTCTTGACCTTCCAACTCTTTCACTCGTTGTTTGAGACGATGGGGTTGCTTTTGCATGACTACCGAGGCATGCCATCAATGAATGGGCAGTGTGCGTGCTTGCCTTCCCTCCCCCCCCCCTCCCCCCGCCCCCCGCCGGCTAGGACGTGTAGGTCGGCGCCAGGCCAGCGCAGCTCGAATGGAATGTCCCTTAGCGGCGGGATAGACGGCTGCATCGCATCGCGCCCCTCGAAGGGTGTCAGTGGAACTCTTCTCTCCTCCCCAGCGCTGCGTGGCGGGGCGTGGCGGGGCGTGGCGGGGCGTGGCGAGGCTATCACAACTCGTAATTCACACACGTGTGCAGGCGAGGCGGGGGAGCCGAACTGTCGGGCTCATCCTGGGCGCCGGCGCCATGCAGCCCCGCCCCGCCCAGCGCGGCACAGACACGAGCCCTAGAGAAAGTCGTTACGTCTGCGGATTGGCGCATTCATCACTATTTGCATACGCTAGGGCTTTATTGCCGGCGGGGCGGGGCGGGGCGGGGCGGGGCGGGGCGGGGCGCCGCTCCCATTTACATGCGCAGCCGCAGCTCTGCTCCGGGGGAGGGCGAAGCTATGGGAAACGCCTCAGCGCCGCGCCGTGCCGCCGTCAAAAGCCAAGAGAGGATGAAGGAGGTTGTGAAGTCCCGCATCGCTGCCCCGCTGGCATTGTGGTGTCAACTGTTGCCTACAGCGCCCCGCGGTAGCGTGTGGGGCGGGGCGGGGCGGGGCGGCGTGGGGCATGTGTGCACCTGACTCCGTGTGGGAGCCGCCAGCCCGGCCCGGCCCGCCCCGGACAGGACAGGACAGAACGCCAAATCCCGCGGGGATGTCATCTCCCCGGCACATGGGCGGGCGGGGCCAGGACTTTCATTTCCGACAGCAGAGGTGGCCGCACTTCCGCCTAGGTGTGTGCCTAATGTCGCACGAAGTCCACCTCCAGTCACCTCCTCCCGTGGCGGAGGTGCGTGTGCGTGCGTGCTGCGGAGGTGGAGGTGAGGTGCGCGGCCGAGGTAAGGCGCCCCCTCCCCCGGCCCTGCTCTGTTCGGAGGGAAGTCCTCAAAATAGTGTCCCATAGAACTTTTCTGCTGGGGAGCCCGCGACAGCAGCAACGGTATTTTCCTCGAATGCAATAATTTCCGCAGGCGCAGCACGGCAACTCCTCTAATTAGCCGGTGTGTTGTTGCTATTTCGCTCGATTGCTAATCAGTTTTCCTGAGAGCCGCGCGAAGAGGGACTTGTAATATGCAGAGCGTCCACGAGTGCGCGCGCACACACAGGCACACACGTGCACACACTCACACGTGCACATCTCACACCGCCGTGCTGTGTGCGCTAGTCCGTTGTACAGACGCGCGAAAAACATGAAAGCAATCGCTATTCTTTTCCTTTCGTTTATAGTGCAGTGGCGGCCGCCCCGCCCGCGCCCCGCCGTGCAGGTGAGAGCGAGCACCGCCGCAGCGCAGCGGGCGCCATAAGGGACCCAGCCCCCTGGGTGTGTGCGTGCGTGTGTGCGTGTGTGCGCGCGCGCGCTCTAGGCGAGCCGACCAGGAGTACTTCCCCGTGCGAACAAAAACATATGCGCTGTAATTGTGTGGCTGTTGGCAGGCCTGGCTATTGTTGCTGGCGGTAATAGCCGCAGCTGCAGCCCCAGCCGCAGCCGCAGCGGTGAGCCGCGCAGCCGCCACCTCCAGAGCAGCAGCCGCAGCAGCAGCAGCAGCGCCAGTGTCGTCCGCAGCGTCAGCAGCGTCAGCAGGCAGGTAAGGAGACCGCCGCGGCATGATATGACCGTCCGAGTACACACACACACACTGGACCCAAGCCACGCAGCCCTAGCAGAAAGGGAATTGCCACGCCTCGCCGCGCCGCGCCGCGCGAAAGTGCTCCAAATAGCGGCTGGTGCCCAGTGGCCAGCCCGGTGCCTGGCCCGGCCCGGCCCGGCCCGGCTCACTGTCCAGCATGCCATACGCATCACTCCGTTTTTAAAACTTTCGCTCGGCCGGCATGGCAGGGCTGCAGGGCTGCAGGGCTGCAGGGCCGCTGCTGGGCTGGGGTTAGAGACAATGCATTCTCAGGATTGCGGAGAGGAGAGCCGTTCGAGTGCTGGCTGCAGGCGAGCATTGCCGGTACGGCGTTCTCTCCAAAGTGCCTCGGCGTTCTCCGCCAAAGTGTTGCCACAAAGTCCGGAACAAAGTAGCCTAAACAGTGCAGTGAAGCGGACTGTATATAACCGTGAGTCCTGGAGACACTCTAATCTGTAATGTCCTAGCACGGTTGCGTGCATGTTGCCTAGTGGGTATAGGCGCGTATGCAGCCCGCTTCCCTTAACTAAGTGTGTAGGCTCAGTTTTGATTCATTTCCCGGCAATAATATCTTCCCTCTTCCCATCCAAAGGTACATGGTGGGCCGGCCCAGGCTCTTCGGCAACACGCTGGGCGACGCGATCGAGGGTGTGGGCTTCCTGCCGCTGACGGTCAACATTCCGGACATGCTGAGCAGCGTGGCGGGCGGCATGGCGTCGCTCATGGGGCAGGCGCTGGCGCTGGTCATCCCCTCGGAGAACGAGTCGCAGCCCCGCCGGCCGCGACCGCCCCCGCGGCCCCCGGCCCCAGCGCGGCCCCGGCCCACGCCCAGGCCGGCCGGGCCAGCCACCCGGCCCCCGGCGCCGCCCCCGCCCCCGGCCCCGCCCGCTAAGAAGCGGAGGAAGAAGCCTCAGTCCTCGCCGCTGCAGCTGCGCCCCCAGGACAACAAGGTCACGAAGAAGCCACTGGTCCGACCCACGGCCCCGCCGCGCAGGAAGGGCGCCGCCTCCACGGCGGCCACGCTCACCCTGACCAGCACGTCCTCCTCGGCCCCGACCAGCACGACAACCTCGCAGGCCTCGCCGCCGCCCCCGGCAACCAGCACCATACCGCCCCCACCGCCCCCGCCCCCGCCGGCCTGGCCCCTGCCCCCGCCCCTGCCCCCGCTACCGCCGCCCGCGGTGACCCGGCCGGCGCACAGCGCTGTTGTCGTTCCGAGGCCCGGACCGCTTAGGCCGCCAACGAGCAGACCGCCCAGGCCCGTGGTTAACATCACGCCGAAGCCCTTTTCGGCCTCGGCGCAGAGGCCGCCCCCGCCCCCTGCGGGAAGCAGTAGCATTCCGCGGCCTTCCTCGGGACCCGCCCCCACCCCCACACCCGCCCCCGCCCCCGCCGCCACCCTGGTCACTAGCGCTGTTCCCAGTCCCTTTAGTGCCTTGCATCCGTCCAGACCCCCCAACACGTCCAGCCCCAGCCTCTCTAGTAACTCCACTCCTCCTCGACCGTCCAGACCGCCTAGACCGACAGGTGCCGTCCCCAGTGTGTCGGCCGCCCCGAGGCCCAACAGACCCACCTCGAGTGCCTCTAGCAACAGTCACCCAGGACTCTCGAAACCCTCCAGACCGACGAGTTTCCCGAGTGCGTCGAGCACGCCCAGCGCTCCGAGTGTCTTCAGCCCGTCCAGGCCCTCGCGGCCGAGCCGCCCCCCGCCCACCCTCCCCTCCAGCACCACTGCGCTCCCTGTGCCCTCCAGCACTCCAGCTCCAGCTCCCTCCAGCACGACCTCTGCTCCCAGACCGAGCAGCACCACGAGGCGCCCGTCCAAAAAGCCACCCAAGGAGGCGGCCACGGCGCCCGTCTGGGAGCCCGTCCTGGAGCCCGTCCGGGCGCCGGGAAAAGTGACCAAGAAGAAGAAGAAGAAGCGGAGGCCGTCAAGGAGAACGGCTGGCTCCCAGCTGAGGGAGGAGATTATAAGTCCTTGACCTGCGCAGATCAGTCGCATTGTTGGTCTTGCTCTCCCGCTTGCCGATGAGTCATTGTGATATTATTTATTTGTGTATAGTGTATAATCACCCGTCCACCGATTAGTTTACATTATAAAGAAGGTTAATGAAATGTTTGCCATTCAATTGACGTGCTTGCCAACAATGATTTTTATTCTTTTTCAATGTTTTGTTCTGGACATGTACTCCAAACAATGACTGCAACTGAGTTTATACTTATACTTGTAATGTGACATAACATATGTGCTTCACACACATTATCAACACTGCCCCAAAGTTCAATTTCTGTCTTTTACATTGGCATGGAAATATTCCCAAACCGCTCCTGCTATCCTCTTCTCTGAGTACTAAATAAGAAATGCCATTTTTGTAAATGTAAGCACTATTTTTACAACCTTTAAAAAATGCATGTATTTTTAATTTTGTATAAAAAAATGAATATGAAATATTTTTTTCTCACAGATTCTCACGGTCATTCGTGTCTGGCAAGCGAGGTAAGGTTCGCTCGCAGCTTCAGGAGCCGCTCCTGGTCCTGCCCTGCCCGGTCCGGGCCGGGTGGGAGAATGGGGACGAGCCAGACAGACTCCGGCGACAATGCGTCCTCCGGGGCGCGGCCGGCCGGGACGGGCCGGAGGCGAGCGGGATGGAACCGGATACCGGAAACAGCTACTACCGTACGGCACGACCGGCCCGGGCGGGGCGGGGTGCCCGCAGAGTCGAAACTGTTTTGTTCCGAGTGGCACGGCGCGGCGCGGCGCCACGGAGGGCATTCAGAGAGTCTGGCTCGTCCCCGACCCGACCCGAGCACCGGAGCTCACCGTCAGTCTACAGCCTGCGGCGTCACGGCGCCTCGGTGTACACTGGCTTCCTGGCGTACTGCAGGGCGCCGGCCAGGGCGCCGTCCTGCCCGGGGGCGACCTGGGCGTCGTGCACGGCGGCTACGGGGATGGCGCCGAAGTAGACGGCGCGCTCGGACAGCGTCAGGGGGTTATCGTCCTGGACGGGACCCAGCCGGGAGGCGTCGGGTGCCTGGACGCCGGGGGTGGGGCCGGGGCCGGGGGCGGACAGCGAGGGCGGCGGCCGAACGCCAACAAGCACGGGCGCCGGGTAGCGGAAGCTGTAGAAGAATCCGTCCGTCTTGGCCTGCGTCCGGAGAGCAGATAATCGGAACGTCAAATAGTAGTATTATTTAGACGGTTTTCGATTACATGAACATTGCGAAAAGCTAATACGGGCGTTAGCCTTGTTATTAGTAGACTCCGCCTCGCGGACCTTGCGTGGCATCGGCGGCCTCACCTGCTGGTCGGCCTGCTCCTCCTGCTCGGGCTGCTGCTGGGCGGCGCGGCGCGCGCGCCCGGGGGCGGGTCCGGGCCTGCGTGGGTGGTAGCCGCGCGCGCGCGCCCGCAGCCCGCGGAACAGCTGGATGTCGTTGAACGAGTCGGGCTCCAGGTCGGGGTTGCTGATGATGACGGCGTCGCGGTCCGCGTCGTGCACGTGGCTGGGGTCGTACAGCGAGGCGTGCTGGGGCGCGGGGTAGCGCCGCAGCTCCGTGCCGTCCTCGGCGTACACCGGCGGCAGGTCACCGTTGCCGCCCTCCACGCGCGCCTGGTCGGGCTCCTCCCTGCGAACAAGTGTGACTGAGCCTGCTGCATACTTGGCTAACATGCTCCCGCAACACCCGGAGCGGCGGGGCGGGGACAGGTTACAGCCTACGTGCGCGGGCCGCGCGCCACGCCGCGGCGCCCGTTGGGTTGCCTGCCTCCCCGGCGCGGAGCGGCGCGGCGGACTCACCAGCTGCCGCTGCCGGCCAGAAGCGCGGCCTGCAGGGCCTGCGCGTGCATGTGCTCGTGGTGCAGCCTGGCCGCGGCCACCTCGGGCGTCTCCGTCACCTGCTCGGGCACGTCCGACTCGGAAGGAAGCGAGTTACCCGCCACGTGGAAGCCATCACCGTCGTCCCAGTAGTTCACCTAGCATTCAAGAAATGGTACGGAATAAGTCGCAAAAATGAATGAATAAAGCAACGAATAACGTACTTCATATTATTTTTTTTTTTAATATGAAAACATGAGTCTGACCTTTACGATCTTGCCGGTGGGGTCCCGGTACGAGTAGGAGCCGCGCACGCGGCCGTCGCCCGAGCGCGCCTCGACGCGCGCCTGGTCCGCCGAGCTGTAGCCGAACACGGCGCGCCCCGCCCCGTCCTGCGTGTGGAACTGCGACACGTCCACCTGCTCCTGCCGCAGCCTGCAGGGTGCCGCGGGGGGCTAGAAACTCACTCATTCAACGCCTTACACTACGCCAGTACAGGTGACTCACTCGTGCGGCGGCGTGGTGGCCGGGTTGTAGCGGGCGGCCACGGGCGCGTCGGGCGACACCTCCCGGTAGTCGGCCAGCGGGATCCTGGAGATGAGGTCGCCCACCTCGGCCGGCGAGAGGAACCACAGCTGCACGGGGGGGCTGCGGGCCGCGTAGGCGCTGGGGTAGTAGGGGGACTGCAGCGCCAGGGCGGCGGAAGCGTAGGGCGCCGCCAGCGCCATCTGCAGCCGAACACCAACAGTGGTCACTGGCTAGAGCTCTCTCCAACGAAACTGGTCTACGCGAAGACCCTGATCTAATCTGATCTCCAACCACCCCACCCGCAATCACGCGGCCTCTGTGACATACGCTCCACATACGCCCCCGCCTTTTCGGAAGCAAGTCCCTAATGTCCTCATAGGCGATAAAAATTCTTCGCAATGAACGCGTTAAGTTCGGGACCTTCGGGACTATGAGCCACCCCTCCCGGAGGTTGCCCGGGCCCGCCTCGCCACGCCCCGCCCCGCCCCGCCTCGCCTCGCCTCAACCGACGCGCTGGACCCGGCCGGCCCCCCTGAGATCATCACAGTCACGCCGTCACGCCCGCCCCGCCCGCCCCACGCCCCCTCACCCACCGCACCACGCCTCTCTTCGCCGCTTCCATCCCGTTCCGAATATTTCGGCTTTTCGGTCGGTTTGCTGCGAAATGAAAAGGCGCGGCGTAAAATGATCTGGTGCGAGAGACCCGTTCGGTTCGACTTTTGATTGACGTTGTGGCGTGGGTGCCGCCGGGTGCCACGCAGTATTTCCAGTCGCCTCTCCTCTCCACGCGTGAGGATACCCCCCCTCCCCCCGACACACACATACACACACACACTCGTTAGTCTCTTCCGTGACGGACATTGACGTATCAGCGACAAAATCTCAAACGCCTGCCGCCTGTCTCCCGCCCCCTCCGCTCCCCCGGCTGAACTCCACCTCCGCCGACGCGTTTATTTCTTACTTCATGGCGTTACAAACAGCAAGTTGGCCTCGCTGTCGCTTTTCAAGACATCCTGTCCGGTGCAGCACCGCGAGCACCGCGCGCGCGGTGGCACCCGCGTCACCCTTGCGCCGAGCGCCTGTGGGCGAGCGGGTAGGCAACCCTCCTGCACGGCTGCTATGCGGTGCGGTGCGGCCAGTGCCCTAGCCGTATGCTAGGTTCCGCTAGCTCCGCGACCCACCTTGCTTTGCCTTGGTGCTCTGCTCTTTCGTCCTCCATTCATAACACTACGCCCGCTGCCTAGCCCACACCCGGTCACAGAGAATCCTGAAGGTCTAGGCGCGGAGGAGGCGGAGAGGGAGTAAGCATGACTCGCATGCGGCACGGCACAGCACATGGCCCTCGTGTTCCTGACGCCTCCTGCGCCCCGCCGCGCCACCGGGATATTGATGGTGGTAATGACTGTCACAAGCGCCCCACCCGGCCCCGCCTCATAGTTTTTTGCTTGTAATTTTTTTTTTTTTTTTTAATTTTTTTTTTGGGTCGGACCAAGTGCTCTTTCCAGCTATACCGTCCTTGTGACTTAGGCAACTGCAAAAAAGGCACTGGAAAAAAAACTTGGTCCAAACAAAAAAAAAATAATAATAACAAGAAACAAAGAAAAATACGTGGTTTTTGAACCACTGCCCACCCACTGCAATAAGCAGTTTCGATACCAATGACGCTATGCGGCCGGCCCAGCACTGGCCGGAGAGCAGGCGCACTCATGACACCGGGTTCGTTTCTTCGGTGACTGTGGCTTCACGCGCAGCATGACTCCTAGTGGTCCGGCATCTGGTACCGTGGCGTCGTAGCCGTGCCGGCATAGTGTCCGCGCGGAGAGTCGCAGGACGGAGGATCGAATCTTACCAACACATTTAATTTTTCTGAGGACAACAATTTGGAGAGTGGAATTCAAGCCCCCCATTTCAACCGAGCTCCCTCGTGGAATAGCCGACGGTCTAGTGGTCTAGTGGTGCCGCGAAAGCCGTGGGGTGTCTGTGAGACTCGGCACATGGGGCCTGGTTCAAACCCAGGTAGGTTCTTCACTGGTAGCGACAGCGGGTTGCCAGGAAGTTCCGTCCCATGCCCACGACTGGTGGTCGGTCGTGGGGTCATAAGTCCTAGAATCTGGCTCCAAAAATAGCTATTCCATGCCCTGGGGACAGGGCAGTTCGGTTAACCACCGTACGACTAAATCTGGCAGTACGGGGATCAAATCTGTCGAATTGCGCGACAGGATCGCAGTCCAAAAAGCACCGGTTCCCATAAGAACACCGAAGTAGTTGGCTGCCACGGGGGGTAAAAGCCCTGTGCCTGGCGGGAACCGCAACCTCCTTCGGGAGGTTTACTGTCGCAAAAATTTTCCATGTTTTCACGCCACGTGCGTAATTTTTCAAGGTATAGCTCGGCTCGGCTCCGCCTAACGCGCTGATTCTCGCTGTAGCGCTTGTGACCCGTAGCGCTAGCGAGCCCTAGCGCTACCGAGCTGTAGCGCTTGCGACCCGTAGCGTTAGCGAGCTGTAGCGCTTGTTACCTGTAGCGGTTGTGATCTGTAGCGCTTGTGACCTACGTCCCTGCTCCGAGCCGAGCGACCGACCATCCGACACCACTAGCACGAGCCCCGAGGCCCCTTTGGTCTTTGGTTTTCTTATTGAAACGCAGAGGACAAGATAACCAAACGCGAGGAGAGGGAGCAGGATGAGTCGGCTGTCGACGACTATCCGACAATCTCTCTGCAACGGGAACGGCGGGACATCCGACTGTTCAGATGTCGCTCACATGCTGGTGAGTGTTCTTTTTTTTCCCAGACACTTGTACGCGTGCGAATGCTCATTTACACACTTGCGAGCCACAGTCATTTTCATGAGTGGATAGTTTGTCGCACCCCGTCGCATTTCTCGCAGAGCACGCGTGATCCTGGACTACACCACGGTCAGGGAAACCGATTCGAAGGGACGCGGTCCAGGCCGCCGCCAGGCACCCGCAGCCCCACCTAGTCCCGGCCGGTCCGGTTCCCCTGAATTTGATCTGCGCAATCTGACACGAACGTGGAGTTGAGCGCGGCGCCGCGCGGCCCGCCCGGCCCGGCCCGGCCCGGCCCGCTGATCGGGACCGCGTCGGGCCCGTCGTCGCCGGGGGCGATCACTGACCCCGCCACGCCCAGCCCGCCACACCCACGAGGCCCCCGGGCGGGGCGGAGCGGGGCGGGGCGGGCTGCGACAGGAGGTTTGCGCCGCGCCACTCCCTCGCTCGCGCCTGTGCCCCGCGACCTGGGCCGTGCCGACTACAACGACAGACCCTTTGCCTCCAACATACCTCCGCTTTACTAATCGCCCGAAGCAGACAGCCTGGCGGACAGCCGAGGCGAGCGGGGCGGAGCCTGGCGGACAGCCCAAGCGCAGCGCGCCGCTGCTGCTGCAGGAGCTCCCTGAGTAATGAAGATGATCGGTTATGTGCAGCCGATTACCACATCATTTACGCTCTGCGACAGGCGTTTAACTAGTGCTCCAGGGCAGAATCGTGGACACCCACAAGGAGGCCGCCGCCCCGCCCCGCCCCGCCCCGGCAGGTGTTCAGGCGACAGGCTCACGCCAAAGCGCAACACTGCATCATGGATGCGTTCCTCTACCCAGAGCCAGAGCGCGTGTTTCCACCGAGCTGTTTTCGTGCGTTCCCGCGCCCAGTGTCAAGTTGACGGTCGGCGTGCCCACTCCACTCCCCCGCCCGCCCCGTCCTCTTTGAGTCTGGTGCCGCGCCGCGCCGCGCCGCTCAAGTCCACGGTCACGGCGGCCAGTGCGCTGCTCCCAGGCCCCGCCAGGCCCGGCCCGGCCGGTGCACCTGTGGTCTGCAGGACCTGGAGCTGCACTGCGGGCGACCTGCAGCTCGCAGGAGCGGCCGGGGCCGGGGGCCTTGAGCGAGGTCCAGCTCAAGGTCGCCCGGCCGGGCGGGCGGGGCCGGGGGAGGACGCCTCCGTGCAGCCGAGCAGGGGCCGACCTGCCAGCTAAGCTACACCGGCACGACGCGACGCCGCAGACAAGGGGGAACGACAGGGACTACGCTCAGCTACGCACCGCCGCCAGGACCGCATTTCCACTTGAATGGCGGGGCAGGGCGGGGCGGGGCGGGGTAGTCTCTCCTTGTCCAGTGCCCCTGCCTCGCCCGGCATGGCAATGGGCCCGCATTGACAGACGGATAATCCACGGGCGCGATTAGCAGGGCTCGGCTGAGAAAATAAAATAAAATTAACGTGGGCCGATCTTCTCGGCACGCGGCTAACCCGCCCCGGCCCCGGCGCGGCGTGCAATCACCATACAATCCCGAACGGCCCGGGCCGAACGTCATCCAATTGACAGTGACGCGGAGTGCGCAGCGCAGCGCAAGGTGGACCCATTTGGAGAGCTGCCCGCCCCGCCCCGCGAGTCGGCGCGGCGCTCGGCGAGGATCACGTCCAGTCCAGATTCTTTAATTTTTATCGAATCTGCTGAGTGTTGCGTCTCCTCTCTAAAGTTGCACGCGCTGTGCACGCGCCGAGGTTCGTGGTGTGCATCCCCCTGCTGACTCTGTCACCCCGCCCCGCCTCGCCCCGCCCCGCCCCGCCGTGCCCACAACAGGTTCAAAGGCAGGCAGTGACGTCCGCCAGGAACACGTCGGGGCGGGGCGGGGCGGGGCGGGCCCAAGGCGGCTGTGGGCATGTGGCCAAAGGCACCACGCCGAGCCGAACCCAGCCGAGCCTGGCGCGGCGGGCGGAAGGATTTGGGTGCAAAATATTGAGCAGTGGCGTAGCTCTGCTGCGTGCAGCGCTCTGCCCTGCCCAAACGCGTTGCACTGCTGGCTGCAAGGCGTCTGCGCATTGTCCAGCGCATTGCCTATCCTGAGCCCCGCCCCGCCCCTCCCCCTCAACACCCGAGTGCCTTCTCCGTCCAGCCTCGCCAATACAACTGAACTTAACAATAGAGGCGTAAATGGGGATAAATCGGATGAAGGAGCACGTGACCGAGACGAGTCGCTTACCTACCCCCTAACAACAAACTGAGCAACGTATTTTCTTGTCTCCTGCTGCATCTTTGTTAACAAGCGATAAAATGAAACTTGACATGTCTGTGGGCTTCGCATGCACGCACGCACGCACTCGCGCGCGTGTGTGTCTGTGTGCGTAATTGTACGTTAGTTTATGGCCATGCAAGGGGGGGAACGGGAATGATACACAAGAAGACGAAATAGAGGAAGAGAGGGAGAAATGTAAAGGGGGATCGAGGGAGAGAGACTGAGAAATGAATTAAGGAGCGGGACGACTTTTTTTTTCATCTCGCCCAACCGGGCGATATCAGGCGGTCATTCCCCGCGCTCGGGCGGGGCGGGGCGGGGCGGGCGATACGGGGTGATGCAGGACGGTACGCGGGGACGGGATAAAAACTCGCCAAACGACTGGTCCACTGGCCCGGCCCAGCCGGCCCACGGCCCGCCCTGAACGATCCGGACAGTGCTTTACATGTCGCGCACAGGGGGCACGTGCAGGTGCAGGTGCACCCAGTGTCACACCATGGGCTCTCGTCTCATGGTCGCATCACTTCACAGACGGTGACCGGAGCCCACAAATTGCCAAGATTCTGGCAATATTCACGGCAAAGGTGTTATCGACGTCCATAGGACGCAAACTCCCTTTCTTAAAAAAGACAATTAACGACAACCGGTCTTGGTGTTTCGTCAGAGAGAAAAAAAAACTGGGGTATTGTTTATTTGTTTGAAATAAAACCATTCCTCCGTCCTGCGCAATTGTAAGAATTTACGTCATGTAGAGCAATTAACTTCCGATCCGTGTAGAGATCGGACCGATCAGATAGACATCGGCCGCTTCGTCCCACCCTAGCGGATGCTCCCCGTACATTGTGCGTTCACGTCGCCGCGAGCATCAGCGTGGCCTGCGGCTTGTCCCAGGGTTATATAGAGCAGTTTGGCGGAGCAGAGCGGCTGTCTCCGTCCCGTCCCAGCCCAGCCACAAATAACACAGGTACACATGTAGTTGGATCTGTATGTTTGTGGTACTCCCTATTCGATCCACTTTTTTTTCTTGTTGCCATGGCCATAGAGATCAACCCGATGAACATGCTCGGGAAAGCCCCGCCGTCAGGGCGTGGTACAGTAAAAAAAATCCTCGTAAAGTTACAACTGTTTTCGTAATTACTGATTTACAAATGATGTTGTGAATTTGCGACCGGTAATCGTTTACGAGGGCCTGCCTCTTTGTGCTCGTTGGAGAATGACAAGTTCATACCAAGTATCATTACAATTCTGTACTTTTACAATGTGATATCGCAACGTCACGACATTTCTCATGGAAAATTTCCTACAAATATTTCTCACGGTGGGGGCCAGGGGCGGGGGTGGGGGCGGAGCGGAGGCGGGGGAGGCTCAGGTTATGCCCGAGCCTGAGCCGAGCCACCCAGGCCTCAGGCCCAGCAGGAGTCGGAAAGGCAGTTATTAAGGTTGAAATGCAAATTAGCTCGAGCCGTGTCCGCGCCGCGGTTCGAAGAGGCGCTAGGTGTGTCTGCTGGATGTGAAGCTCGTTGGGCCGCGGTGTAACACCGGCACGGCGGTGTTTAGCAGGGAGACAGGGGAGCCACCCGGTAGGGGGCGAGTTGTCTCCTAACTAGATTCCAGACTCTAGGGGAGAGGCACTCCCGAGGGCAGGACCCTGGGGCCCGAGCCCGCGGCACTCACCAGGAAGAACACGGCACTCATGGTGTCGGGCTGGGCAGGCCTGCCCCGGACCTGAGCCTGCGTGCACGCTGGGGGCGGGGGCGGGGGCGGTGGCGGCACGCTGTAACTAGGAGTCCTCTCCGCGGGCTGCAGGGCGCCGAGGATCGCGACGTATCTGGAGCTGGGGCTGGAGCTGGGGCTGGAGCTCGCAATCACCTCCTGGAGACTGGCGGGCCGGGCGCGCTGCCGCACAGGTATCCGCACGGACTGTGGGGCCGCCAGGAAGAGGGGGAGGGGGGGGGCGGCCCGGTCCAGGAGGGGAGGCAGAGGCAACACCCTGGCGGCGCCGGCCCGGCCCAGCCCGTCTGCCCGTCCACCGAGCGTCTGCCCGTCCGCCCCTGCCCCGGCCCGGCCCGGCCCGGCCCCGCCGCTCTGCTCTGCTCCGCGTTCCGTCGATATTCGCAAACCTTCGAGAGCATCTCCTCTCCCCTTCCCCTCCCCGGCCAACCAATTGGTCCTGATAAGTCCACCGCCCGCCCCGCGCGCCCCGCCCGCCCCGCTCCCAAGCTGCTCACTACTGTACAGCACGGGCGTTCAGGTCCCCCGAGCGGCCCCGCCCCGCCCCGACGCGACGGCAAACTGTTCGGTGCGGGGCAGGCTTTGTTTCTCCTCTGCCACCCAGTGAGTTATTTTAGTGGTTTCGCCGATAACCTTCCTCTCAGGTCCGTAGGCGCGACCGCGGTCTCAGAACCAGTGGTACACGAGGGGGGCAGGGGAGGAGCGCGCTGTTAAAACTCGCATTAAGGGGGAAGGCATTGATACCGAGGCACTGAATTCAGTGCACTCCTGTAGGGGAGGGGAGCTTTACTGAATGTCGCCGTAAGGCCCGGCCCCTGCACGTCGTCGCAGTGACACGACCGAGCAGCGCGCGCGGCCCCGCCCGGCGCCCCCGCCCGGCGCCCCCGCCCGGCCCAAGGCCATGGTCACGCGCTCGCGTGCGAACTTGTACGCAGAGTCAAAGACGCGACGCATCGAGAGCTCTCGGAGAGCCCCGCCCCGCCCCGCCCCGCCCCGCCCCACGTGCTGGGGTCCCGACTGGGATGGGATGGGCCCAACGAACGCACCGGCGGAAATTGCACGCTTTTGTGAATGTGTGAATGTGTGTGTGCGTGTGTGCCGTATGGAGTGGCCGCCGCGCCCACGCAGCCGCCATTCAGCACCGGCACGGCACGGCGCCGCGTCGCTCATCGTCACTTGTTCGCAGGAACAAGCGTGACAGAGCGCGTTCGGCTCCGCGTGGCCCTGCCCGCCCCCTGCCCGCCTCCTGCCCGCCGCCCGCCCCTTGCCCGCCCCCGGCCCGCCCCTTGCCCGCCTCCGGCCCGACGCGGGTAGGGCACTTGCTTCCACCAACACACCCCTAAGGGTCATACGCTTCCCGCCAACTTTGCCCACCGCGTCCCTGTTGTCGGTTTTAGCGGACAACTATGTGGTGATTTGACGCATTTCCTCATGGTTGTAGTCTCGTAAAATTGTTTGGGAAATCAGTTGAAATCTTTCCCACCGCACGACAAACGGGTGACTGCAAAGCGTAATGAGGGAGTAAATTCCTACAGTCAATCACAAACGACTATGATGATTCTCGTACTCAAGACGACACAGGGAGCATGACGCCCGGCCCCACCCCGCCTCGCCCATCCCCGCCCCGCCCCACCCCGCCCCGGAGACAAAAAGCCCAGACAATAGTGACCGCAGCTCGGGCGGACCTCGTTTTGTTTTCCTGACTCACCTGGCCTGGTCCCGGCGCACCGCGCGGCGCAGCGCAGGGCCGCGGGGGGCACACCCTCAGCGCCAGGCGTGCCGTGATTTGTCAAAACGTCGACACCCGCCTCGCCCCGCCACATCGAGATGGTTGATCCGTCCCGTCCATGTGCGTCCTGCCGCGGCCCCGGCTGCATGACGTCACTCGGGCCGGTGACGCCAGTCTCCAACACCACCGTGAGGGGCGTTTTAACGCGTCCTGAAAAGCATTACACTCTAATCGTTGTAAACGCCCCTGTAAAGGTGTAAGCTCACGCCTTTGGTCTTCCCGTGTTGGCGTCTGGATTTACGCAGCTTATATTTTGAAAATTCTACGCTTATACAGTTTTAATACGCCAGTACAAACAAATTTCTTACGCATGAGCGTAGCATGTGCAAAAAAAAATTAATAAGCTACGAATAAAAACGGACATAAAAATTTAGAGTGTATGTACGACGTACGTGTTTTTTTCGGCGCGGCGTTCGGGTCCCGGGCAGGGCGGGGCGGGCGGGGGGAGGGGGGCGGGGCGGGCTCGGGTGCACAGCCCTGTCCTGGGCTGCCACTGCTGCTCTGGCTCCCAGGCTTCCTCCGCACCGTGCCGCTTCCAATGTTTTGTTATTTTTTGCAACCCGAATTTCAACGAGCTGGAGAGCAAAGGCGAGCAGGGGAGGGTCATCGATATACTGATGCCGCATTTTACGACCCGGGACTGAGCTGGGGCTGAGGAGGGGAGTGCCCTCCCCCTCACCCCACCCCACCGCACCCCGCCCCGCCCCACCGCGCTCCACCTCGAGGTGATGTTTGCTGTTCCGCTCTGCTTCGTCCCCGTGACAAACAGCATTCCAAGTCGAGAGCAGGAGCAGCCACCTCGCCCCGCCCCGCCCCGCCCCGCCTAGCGCGCCTGTCTCCACGTCGCCCCTACGCGTTGGCGCGCCGCGCCGCGAGCGGTTGGCGCCGGCTTCCCGATTGAGGGTGCCGCCCCGCCCCGCCCCGCCCCGCCCCGCCCCGGCCACTGCGTGCTGCCCTCCTACCCTTTGGTTGAGCCGAGGGCCAGGCCAGCGGTCTGTTGGTGGGGGTAAGGACCGCGGCGATGGTGATGCTGCTTGTTTTGAGTCCTCTCCCCTCCCCTCCCGCCCCGGGCGCGCACCCTTAGGGCGGGCAGGTGAGGGGCCCTGCCATAAGGGCTCGCACCGGGATGCGGTCCCAGTCCAGTGCCCCTCCAGCCTCCGGCGCCAGCATGCAGGCCCGCGTGCTGCAGCAGGTGATCGTCGCCGTGGCCGTGGTGTCCGTGGTGGCTGCGCCCCCGCCCGCCCCCGCCACCACCGGCCAGGCCCAATACTTCTACTCGCTGGACCCGCAGAGCGGCGCCTACAAGTTCGGATACGATACCGGTACGTCTTTTAGAGATTCTTGTTTCTGTGTTGGGACTGGAGTGCACTAAGGAAAACCCCGGCTCATAGGGTGGCAGGCAGGCCCGCGCTACAGCCGTGCTGCGCGGGCCTGCCTACCCGCTCCGCCCGTAAGGCGTCGTGCCCTGTCCGCACGTTGTGTCGGGCGATCAACGCACGGGAGCAGCGCTCTTCGGGTCCGAAACCATTCTGATCTGAAGGTAGTTTGGTGTTCTAAGCCTGCTGCGTGCGCACGCCAGCAAGGCCTGCATGTCCACGACGCCTGTAGAATGGAGTGGGTAGGCAAGCCCATTGCGCGCCCGTGTAGAGCGGGTCTGCCTATCCAAATCCCTACCCGGCCAGGGTTTTCTTAGCGAATGTCTCCAACCAATCCCTTCATATAAAATGTCCTTTGGCACAGTATCCAAAATCAACAGAACTCTTTTTAGGTTTACTTCAACATCAGTCGTTCCGAGAGGAAACCCGTACTGAGGATGGAGGAGTTCAGGGGAGTTACGGCTATGTGGATGCCGGAGTTCTTCGAATTACGGAGTACACGGCAGACAAATTGGGATACAGGTGAGGAAAAATTACAAGCTCAGTGACTTCAATATGACAAATAAGAAATTGTTTTTTCTAAAGTTTGTTCTCTTTTAGATGTCGCGAAACGATACGCTATCTGGTTGAACCCAATAGAGGCGAATTTGTACCATATCCAGGAACAAAACCACAACCTGTCAGAGCAGACCGACAGTTGACAAGCAATCATCAAATGCCAGATAGAAGAATAGGCCAAATATCTTTAATTGACGCCCAGACAAATAATGATAATTGGGAAAATAACAGACATAGCCGTTTGACTAATCCCAAACAGAGCAGAGAAGACTGGAGTGCGCACAGGACTGCCCAACCAGCTCGTGTTTTGGGTAAAAAAGTGACAGGGCTCTACAAGGATTTCACTAATGAACCAGCAGTGGGTGGGACAGCAGCAGTGACTCCATGGAACTATGCCCACAAGGCAGAATTAACCGATGAAGAAATTTTTGGACTAGATAAACAAGGTGATCAAATCCTACAACAGGTGCAAAGGCAAGACCGTCAAAGATCTAATGGTGGAACACCTGTGTGGCCTGTGACAGAGGATGGTGTCAGACTTGTGTGGCAGCCATTTTTAACAGGTTTGTAAAGTATATAAGTAAACGTATGTTTATTATTTAACAATATTTATAGTAAAATATAAAATACTAAGCAATGCATACTGTTTAAAAAAAGTGTAATAGGATAATATTAAAATTGTTTTAGGATAAATTTAAAAAGTTCATCATTTTAACAAAATTAGTTAAATAATTTGATTGAAACAATGAGAAGTGATCTAATGTGAAAAACAGTGTGAAACAAATTATTAGGGAACAAAATCGGCTCCAGATACTTTCCATCCAGCTGATGTTACCGTTTCTCAAGGCTTTTAAACTTTGCTTCTAGGCGCTTGCTGTAGGCATCTAATTTATATGCAGCTTGCTCCAATTTGTTAACACTACTTTCTATTTGGTCAATCTGATCCAAATATGGCTGTAGGCTTATATCTGCAGGGAAAATAAATTGGATAAATTTATGTAAACATTCATACATTAGAGATAAAACTATAGCATTTGGTAAAAGGGACTCACATTTTTCATTTAGCTCTGTAATGGTGCGTGATACATTTCCAGATATCTGTTTCATGTCAGAATACTTGGCAATGGTTGCTTGATTCATGGTTTCTAAAAGTCTGTAGTCCTCCTAAAGCAAAGGATATTGATTATACCACACAGCAATAGGATATCGGGGCAGCACATAGTTGTTTGGAAGACTGACATAAAAAATATTCCAAGAAACACACCTGTGTTGCAGTTAGTTCCCCAAATAAATAGTCAGCTGTTTTCTGAAACATTGTAGTTGCGAGACGACTGAGATTTGGGTCATGCGGATCAAGTGCTTCAAAACTACTTGTACTGGTCGATAATGTGGGTCCTGTAAGACATAGAAAAATTTTAAAACGTTCTCCTTTATGTCACCGAAAATGATACAATATGTCAATGTAAGGTTACCTTTTTTAGGGGAGTCAGTTACCCCTCCAGTCTCCATCTCGTCAGCCATGTTGAGTACTTGAAGTATAATGGAATGTAACGATTGAAGATGATTCGCAAGCTGATAAGAGATGCAGCAGGGTTGACACAAATTCGTCGTGTATACTTACTACACAATAGCTATGTTCGGTTTATCTGTGTTATTCTGTCTGCTTCTGCTGCGATGCTCTGCTCGTCTGCTACTCAAGGTAGCCAACCCTGAAAAGACAAATACGACGGAGACCGCCCATCTTTTATCCCCTGCTCTGATCCAGTACAGGCCAGCTGCTCACACAAAAGTACTGATCGGATGATTTCAGCCGGTGTTTCATTCATGTCTTTCGTGTCCATGATGTTGTGGGAACGTCAGTTTCGCCTTTCTTATGTGTTGTTGTTACTCAGCCTCGCTATCGCGCTCCCAAACGCAATATGAATGAGGTGACCCCAACGGACGACATGAAGTGGTGCGTGGTGTTGACAGTGCTCTGTGCGAACCTTGTGAAGTTGCAAAACGTCGTGTTCCGCGGCGGGCACTGCGTGACTTGCCCGCGCCCCGAGGGTGTCCCCGCTCCGAGGCGCCGCCTGTCCGTCTCCACCCACACCATGGCGGGGAAGTCCCACAGCAGCTGCGTATTCTGCCAGATCTGCGGCGATAACCCCAGCGGCACCGAGCTGCTGCTCGCCACCGACGAGCTGGTCGTGTTTCGAGACATCAAGCCGGCCTCCAAGCACCACTACCTGGTGGTTTCGCGGGAGCACATCCCGGACGCCAAGGCCATGACGGCCGCCCACAAGCCCCTGCTCGAGAAGATGCTGGCCGCGGCGGACCAGGTTCTGCGGGAGCAGGGCGCCGACCCGGCCGCGACCGACGACATTCGGCTGGGCTTCCACTGGCCGCCGTTCCACTCAGTGTCGCACCTCCACCTGCACGTCATCTCGCCCACCTCCGATATGGGACTCATTGCACGAATGATTTTCAAACCAAACTCTTGGTGGTTTGTCTCACCAGAATATGTCATGTCGAGATTGTAGTGATGGCAGGAAGATTGCACTTCTTAAGTGCTGCATCAAACTTTTTCACTGGCCATTCTTTTTGCTGTCTCACCCCTGTCTGTTCATTATTTGTATGAAATGTTACTGTGTCCCCCATGACACTTCTCCACAAACTAGTGATACAGAAAAACAATGTGATATACAAATGGATTTTAAGAATTTTTAGTATAAATTGTGCATTGAAATAAAATTGAAGTACAAAGCTGAAATTCCATAATTTATTGAATTATGACTGAGAATTATCAAATAGGTAGCAATTCCAACAATGTGCAGAATTAATAAGAAAAGGAAAAAGACTGCATATACTGACTTGCGTAGTATCAGTACTCAGAACCAAAGTAGTAATTTGAAAATAACTAACGGGATTGCTTCCACAATTTAAAAGAAAATAATCAGAAGAGCATTATGATTAATTACCTTCCAAGTGAAATGTTTAAAAAAAGGTAAGTAGTAAACAAAATAGCTGCTGATATCAAAATGTAATCACAATATAACGGAAGACAGAAGTAAAAATTAAATAATTAATTTTAATCCTTTTTATGTTTGCTGACAGTGACCTACTATACATAGCTACTTTACTGAAAGAAGTTGGCATTAGCTGACTGAATTTATCAATAACAACTTGTGTTGATGTCTGCTCTTTTTCATAGATATATTTCTAAAGCTTTCATATAAATTTCACAGCAGTACTGAAATGAACTGATGTTCAGTTATGAATATGTTACTTATGTTTCCAAAATAAGGAATTATAATTCCTTCCCAAAAGAAGTCCTACAATCCTACAAACACAATTATATTGCAAACATTCTTGCACATCACACATGATTGATTTAATCACACTTCTGATTAGCAGGTGAACTGTATTTTCTTTCCAAAACATTGTGAGATTTCTCGCTAAAACCATTATTGCAAATACAAACAACATCTATGCAGTATGTACAGCTACTACCATACATCCTGAGGGAAACTAATTCTAGGAAAACTTGATGAATGTACTGAATGAGACAGTGGGCTCTTTGACAAATTGTAACACTTTCCTGATTGTAAACACAAGAGATAAAAATTCTAACAGTCAGAAAATTAACTCAATTTTCAAGGGATAAGCAGTGAGTAAGCACCTACACCACATTTCAGTCATGATTGTACAGCTTTACATGAGATACCTAACAAAACAGTCAAGAACTCAAGTACTGCAACATGGTTCAAATATTGTAAATATTCATGATGCAAAGAAAGTATTAGCAAACATTCACAGTTGGTTTCTACAAACATACACACTTTCAAACAAATCAAAATAAAACAATAACTTTCACACACCATATACACGGAGGCTTCAATAATAATGAGAAATGCCCCATGAGTTATCAGAACAGCTCTTAGAGATCCCAAAATACAACATTTACAGATAATATGCTTCATACTCTTAACTTCAAAAATACAAATTTTACTTTCTGTCGGAAGGAAAGTAATAAGGCAAGTCACAGACTTCAAGAGAAACATAACAGAGCTGTCATGGTTCTCATTACCACTTCTAGTCTTAGCTGGTTATGAATGGTTGTGCATGGCACAGTCTTGCAAAACAAACTAAACAACAGTTGTTATAATAGTTAACTGGGTGCTTGTGAGGAAAATATGGTAAAATTATGGCCTTTTTTTGCCTATGAAATTTTTGTCAGTAGTAGATGTTGTTACCATATGCTAAATCAGTAGCAATCCTCTTTGGTAAATACACAACTAAAACTTTATTTGCAAAGTGTTATTCAATGAAATTCGGTTGAATTACTTTGACCAACAGAATTGGAAATTGTAACACATATTTAAAACTTCGATTTCCCCAAAGATGAAAACACAGAAAAAGGCCTTTGGGGGACTAGGGAAGTTGTTTCTACACCATTTTCAGGTCCACATTACTGGGCTCAATAGCACTTTTACTTTCTCTAAGGATAATACATCCCATGGTATCCCTTACAGAAATAAAGCTTTCATGATACAAACTCAGGTCTACTGTGGAATATAATTTGGCACACATCGCATGCAAAAGGTAAACACACCAGTTACTTTCAACCATCAATCAAGATGTGGCACACATACTACACAAAATACATGTAGACAAATATCAATCTAATACAAATTTGTCCAGCAGCACCATATTTTGACCACCAGCTGACAATGACATAAAGCTGCTTATTTACATTTAAAAAAAAAAGGGAAAATCAGTACCAAGAAATTCACATTAGTTCCATACAAAGTCCTTAATGGAATCCTTGTAGCAACGACATTTACATATATGATGTGATAGAAAAGAGAAATTTATTTCCTGACTAATTAATTTGCACATCTGCTAAGCAGAAGAATACAAATTTTATAATGAGGGTATCAGTCTAGCAACACTGTTTGCAGAATGCACACACAGTAAAACTTGCTATACATTTGACAACACAAACTGCAAATACCAGTGAAGGGAAAGATCTCAAATTGAAATAACACATACTTTGGCTTGGCCACAAAAAGGAGAATTTAACCATGTCAGAGAAAACAACCTTATTCATTCACAAATTAGATAACAATTTACAATTGGGCACAATGAATAAACACTGTTCCAAGTTACAAATGGAAAACTTCTTAACCCTGTTAGAACTGAAGTTCAAAACATCAGAATAAAGATTTAGTGCAGAGCACATATATATTGACTCATAATTTTAACACAGATTTAGAAACACTGTAAATAACAGAATTTGAAATCAAATACTACATCAAAAGAACAGTTTGTCAACTGATTGTAACATCACAGAATATAGGATGATCAAAGATGACCAAAAACTAATTGCTGACTCATACCTCTAACTCTTTCCAATGTCCATTGGAGCAGGTGATAGAGATGCAGATGTAACAGAGGCTGGGGACATAGGAGGCGCAGGGGACATGGGCATAGATGATGGGGACATGGCAGGAGCTGGCGACATAGCTGAGGCAGGAGACATGGCCGGTGATGGTGAAATCGCAGGAGCTGGAGATGTGGCAGGAGCCAATGCCACTGGGACTGATGGATTGTGGCCAACAATAGATGGGGCACCACCAACAACACTGAGAAGCGAGCCAGCACCCGATGGAATGGCAGGTTTGATGAATCTCTCGGAAGTGCGCTGACACACTCGACCAATCATACCCTGAGAAGAGTGAAAATACTTCACTTAGAGTTGAAAAAAGCTTGTGTGCACAGCGGTATTCAGGAAAATACTCAAAATACTTACGGGGCTTACAGCCAAAGGGGGTGCAGGTGGAGATGAAGACCGTGGCAAGAAGCCTCCTACCAAACTATCTCTGCAGGGTAATGGAGCAAGTGGTATGGGTGTGACTGGCACAATACCGGGAACATGAGGATAAGTTGGCTGACCACATGCAAAGCAGCGGCCTAGTCCCGTTCCACAATTAGGGCCCATTGGACCAGAGAAGCTGTCCCTTGAATTTGATCCAACCAATGTCATGCCTATGATAGGTTTAAAATGAAAAATTCATTTTAAAAATTCAGAACATCTGCATAGTGCTAAAACAATAAAAGAGACTCCCATAAAGTTCAGAATTACTCCTTACCAGGACTAAGTGGACGAGATGAGCTTGGAGATGGATTATAAGGGATGGGGCTGGACAATGTTCGAGATCGAATGTTTCCACCAGAAACAGCCATCTCATTGTAATATCGCTCTTCTTCCATTTCCAAGCTAGAATTAGAGGGATGATATTATAGAACAAAATAAATTTCAAAAAGGATTTGATTGAAATTGTGACAAGTTTAGTTTCTTTTGACTACCAATATGCACACACTTAGCTGTCAATGGGACCATTTGCAGCTCAACATGCTAATTTACAATAAAGTTTTATGACATTCAAAGAATGTTACCTGCTCTCCGATTCAGACAAGTGGCGGCAAAGGGCCTCTCTCCGCTCAACCTCTAGCTGGAGCTTTCTCTGAAGCCTCAAATTTTCCTCTCGAATATGACGTTCTTCATTAACATAATGCTGCATTTTTTCAGTGTCTGAAACAGTAACATAACAATGCAAAATGAACACAACAAAATTCCACATAATGTAAAGGTTTAAGATTCAGACAATCTCTAATTATCTCAACTGACTTGAACAAATACTTACGCTCCTTTTCAGCAAATGATAGTTGCCGTCGCAGCTTGTCAACTTCACTGCGTAAAGTCTGAATGTGTATGCTCAAGTTTGCTGCAGTATCACCATTGTTGATTTCCCTGGGAGAAGTTGGGTCTGACACAGGTTGGTCCAACTTAATTTGCAATGACCTACAAGATAGATAGATAGATATATGAAGAAAACTCTATGCAAAGAGAATTAAGTAACCTCAGTGATGGTAATAAAAGTTACTCTACCGCTTTTCAGCTTCAAGTTTATCCATGCGTTTCCACAGTCTGTTGACAAGTAATTCTTGTTCCTGCTCTAAAGTATTCTCTAGCTCTACTTTCTCTCTACGCAATTGCTCCAGGTTACTCTGTTTCGCTAAAGTTTCAGCTTCAAGTTTCTCTATTTTGCGCATCAATTTGTTAACTAGACATTCCTGTTCTTGTTCTAATGTCTGCTCTAGTTTGCACTTCTCTTGACGGAGCTGTTACAAAAAGTAATGTGTTGAATTGAAATTCAAAACTATTACATAAACATCATATATTGAGAAAAAATTAACAGAAGGAGAAACCAAATAAAACTGACCTGATTAAGTTTTCTGGACAGGTCATTAGTCAGGCATTCTTCTTCTTGTTCATAATTGAGAGCCAACGTTTCTTTCTCTTTCTTAAGAGCTTGAATCTTTTTCATTAAGGTGTTGCTTATAAACTCTTCCTCCTGCTCAGCTTTGGCTTGCTATTACAAAAACAACAAAAATAATAATCAATAAAAAGTAATAAAATATGGACCCACATGACAAATGGAACACAAATACATGAAAAACATAATACTAAACCAATTTCATACAAATAAGCCTGAGTGAAGAGGAAAATGGACTGAACAAAGCCAATAAACAAGTGGTCCATAATCTCTAGCTTGTATAATCTGCACAGTCATCGATAGAAAAACAAAAGAATTCTAAGAGATGGCTACTTTTAATTAATTGAATAAAAGTAAGCCATGATTACAAAGGTATGGACGAACTTTAAAGATTGAAAGTGCAACAATTAAAAAATAATGTCAACAAATCAGATCACTTGTTTTAACCTTAAGATGATACAGCTGATTACATGACAATGCCTTTTTAGTAAATGAGTCAAAATTGATGTAATTTCATAAAAGCAAAAATGCAGGAATAAAATTAACAATTGTAACCGGAAAAAAGGCAAGCACATCAGAAAAACTTACAATAATGACTGATGCCTGACGAAGGCCCTTGTTCTCTTCTTGCAGTGCCTTCACCCTCAGTTTGTATGTTTCCAGCTCAACTTTTAGCACACGGTTTTGTTGAGACAAAGATTCTATCCTTTTCTGAAGTTGTTCACGCGTTACTGGACAAGGAGGCATCATTATTGGGCCTCCATCAATCGAACTTGAGTCACTCTCACTTGCACTGTCCGCCATGTTTCCCTTAAAAACGTGGGTGTACACAAGACAGACCGGAACAAACACAGTCCTCAACTAGCCGAACAGCTGCGCTCTTCCAAATTCACTTTGTGTTGCCCAACATAGTACTGACAGGTCCAAATCTGTAATTGACGCAATGTTGAGAAACAAAATAAAGTGAGGAAACAAAGTCGTTGAGTCGTCTTGCTTGTCGGTCAACTCGTTTCTGAACAGGCTGCTGCTGAGGGGTGGGGTGGGGTTGAATGTTGTAGTTTAACGCTGCTGTCAAAGCAGGTGATACACATTCATATTGTGCATGAAGTTATGTGAATGAAATTCAAAGCGAATTTGGGTTAAAGTACCGTTACTGTGTTTCTTCTTGTGCGTGAAACCACGACATATTTTTGATTTTGACCAAAATTATGCTGTCACCGGTCGTAATCAACGTTGAACTAAAAGATGCACCGACTGCTTCTATATGCTCTCACCTCGCCATTGAATTTTTTAAACATATAGCCTATCAAAGACAGCAACTTCCTTTCCCATACAAACAGCTTCAATCAGTTATTAGGAGAAAAGACAGTTTATTATCGAATGCTGCCGACATGGTACGATCCAATTGCTATGTATATATAAGATAAAATAACATTGACTGACATTAATGTATTCTAGAACCCCTTACATCATTTTGTTGCGATTCCATTAGATCTCAAACACACCTGGGCCTAATCCTCGAAGTTGTCAAACTCTTCAGGCAGAATCTGAGTTTAAGAAGGTGAAGGGGATGGTGCAGTCTATGCAGACAGCGTTTCAGGTATTGTGTTTCAATATAAAATATTGTTACTTATATTGTATCATTTAGATCAGTTTTTAATTCTTGCTTCATTTTGTCAGTGTCTCGAAGAAGAAATGTTTAATACGAACGGAATGATTGAAGAAGTGGCAATGATTCTTGGTGCCACTCCCCTTAGCCCGCGAGATGTGTATAGATTCCAATTACCTCCACTCCTCTATGGTCATGTGGATTCAAAGCATCCTCATCAAAGCAGTTTGTTGGAACTTTTTAGGTTTCTTTCCTTTATTTTATCACTTGGGAAGTTCCTTACTAAAAAATACATTTTCTGAGTATATTACTTTTTTTTTTTTTTTTTGCAGGTGTCTAATATCATCAGAGCAGCTGCACACAGTGTTTAACCAACCCTTGTCACCCACAAATATGTTTTTATTCTTGAGAAAGAATAATACTAATCTCGTGTCATCTGGATTTACTCCTAAAGAAAGATACAGTATTCCCACAAGTGGGAAGCATGCTATAATTCGACTAATACCACCCACAGACCTGCCAAAATGCATCTGTGGAGGTAGAAACATATTTAGTGACAATAAGCATGACCTCAGTGATACCCTTCCCAAAAATGTTGATGAATCTCAGTCTGAGTCTCATGATTTACTCTGGTTCCAAGGACATCATACTTTAAAAGGCTTCAAAGATGTAAAGATAAATGGTACTTCTGCTTCTACTATTTGGCTACAATCAAGATGACAATGGTCTTAAAATCTTTTCATTTATTCTAATCAACCTTCCCATGTTTTTAAAATTTTTATCATCTTTGCTAAGCTTTACATAAGTAACATTTTGAGTAACTTAAAAAACAACAAATAAAATGATCTTATTTTGATTAATTATTAAATTTAGGTGGAACTGTAATTCATTTTTTGTTTACTTGAATGCCATAGCATATTTTAACTTGCTTTTACCAACCTCTGTAAGACTGATTCATATGTGTGTTCAATTATTTATTTAAAACCTTCTCATATGACTTTGAAATATCATTTATTTTAAGACTTTTAAGTAAAATAATTATTTAACTACCTAATTAAGCGAATAATTTATGTTGATGAATTTTGACAACATAGTTACCAATTGTTTTGAGTTTATTTAGGTATTTATCTTAAACCTGGAAATTTATAACACTTTTTTATACACAACCTTAAGATGTTCACAAAGAGGAGTGCTAGAAGTTTCCATGTGTAACACCTGTTCCAAAGTTTGATCATCTATAAGTGAGAAAGACCGTGAAATCTGCAACAAGAGCAACAATGAAATGTCATTAATATTTTCAAAGTGTTGAGAGTCGCAGAGCTCATTTGTTCATACTTTTGTGACAGCTGGATCTTTGGCCCAAGACATTCTTGTGATATCTTTAGAAGTCAGAGTTACTTTGTTGTCAACAACTTCACCTTCTTCTACTGTTGTAAGACCTTACGAGAAAAATAAACCAGTTGTATCAGTTTTAATAAATTATTGATTTCATAATTCAAGCACTATTTATACTAATTATTACTCACCAAAATTATGAGCCACCAAAAAAGCAACTTGCTTGGTTCCTGGTTTAATTCGTAAGAACCCTGACTCAAGATGCATAGCAGTTTTCTTTTCCGGGTGCCATGAGAAAGACGAGTAGTTAACCATTGGCTGACCAAAGGAGGTAAAGTCAATCTGTTCACCATATGAAAATGGCGGGATGGTGGGGAAGGACCCCTTTCCTTCTACAGACTCCCATTTTCCTAGCAACCAGAGAAGTGGTTTAATGGCTTCATTGAGTGGTTTCCCTTGTAACACTGCAACAACATAGAGACATAAATTCATGATAAATGTGAGATTATCTTTTAAATGCACCCAGGCAGGAAGCAATACATTTTGCCTGATATGTCATATCATGTTTACTCTTATATAATGTTTACTCTTAAAATAATAGCCACAAAATAATAATAGTAGGGTACTACCTGAAGGGGCAGATGCCATTTTTGATGTTAATGTTGCACAACAACAGACAATATTCGTAATACGATTTAATATTTTGAGAAAGCTTGTCTTCCCTTTCTTTCAGATTATTTCAGATCGCCCGGCCAGGACGTCCTTTTGGAACACTAAACTTAAACACTGCAAGCCAGGGCACCTGGAATAACGCCGACTAGCCTCGCAATAGGCCATACTGGAGGAACTTATTATTTGAAACCGCACGAGGCTACAGCTCTTAAACGAGACTGGTGCTATGAGAATTTTTCTGAGGTCAGTTTCACCCTGGTATTTTCTGTATTTTTCCGATTTTTCCCCGCTTCGTTCATTAAAATAGACTATGCCAGAAAGGTTTGACGTTGGTTTCACTAGTAAAAAGGCGCAACGCGACCTAGCCATATCAGGGAAAGGGGGAGAGGGGGAGGGGAGGGAAGGCCCACCGCGGTTCGCGGCGGCCGGCGGCAGCGCGGGTGACCGGGAAGCAAACTAGGACCAGACCTAATAAATAAACAAGCATCTGCTCGTCCCGTGCCGTCCCGTGGCATCCCGTGCCGTTGCCGCTACCGATCACCACTGTTCTATTTACTTTCACCCTGCCCTGCCCCGCCTGGACGCCGCTGGGCGCGGCGGGGTAACGGTACCTGCCGGTGAGGGGCGCGCCGGGGGCGGGGCGGTAGCAGGGGCGGGGCCGGGCCGGGCGGGCGGGCGCATCACGCACGACAAACCTCATTAGCACACCGAGTGCCATTCATTACTGTTAATTTATATTGATTCCATGATGAAATGGGAAAATTAAATGTTTGGTCGGGGATTGGCAAACCAACAGATGAAAAAGAAAACAATTTTGTTTGCCTTTGAAGTTCTGAGGAAGCGAGAAGAGGGGGGGGGGGGGAATTCTACAGTTCCCGAAAATCAAAGTTAATATTTGTCTTAAAAATGTATGCAGTAAAAACTCTCTAAATGGGATTTCTGACGTCTGGTTGAAGACTTACTTCAACGCTACGCAAAGGCCAAACTGGCCGCTTGTTGAGCGGCGCGAGTGGAGGATCGGCACCGGTGCCTTTTAGGTATCTCTGGTCTGGGGCTGACGCGTAGCCGTAGGGCCAGGGTCAGCCGCGGCACCCGCCCGGCCCCGCCCGGAGACAGGTGCCCTAATTGCACTCCGGGTCGTGCCTGGGCCAGGGACTGGGCCTACGTTGGGGCGGCGGAGACCGGGGCGGGGGCGGGCGCAGCTATAAGTACAAGTGCAAGAGAAGGGTGGCTCACCAGTCTGTCACAGGAAGAGCCGCAACACACTCGCACCACCATGTACTTGGACCCGGCAGGTGAGTTGGCTCTGCTCTAGCTGCTCGTGGTGTAGTTGATGCGACTCCACACCCGCCTCCCGCTCACCCCCGACCCTTCCTGGCCGCAGTGCTGACGGCGGGCGCGCTGCGGCTGCTGCAGCTGCTCATCAACCCCTTCATCGTGGCGGGACTGCAGTCCGCCGCCTACCCCAACAACGGCCTGCCTTACAACGCCATGCCCGCCGTGCCGGCCGCCGCCTCGCCCCCGCGCCAGCTCAGCGCCGCCGCGGCGCTGCTGTCGGCCCTGGGGATCGCGGGGCCCGGCGGCCCGGGCGCGCAGGCGGGTATGACCATGGCCGCCATGCCCTCCGCGGGCGCCATGGGCCCCATGAGCTCCATGTATCCCATGGGCTCCATGACCTCCATGCCCTCTATGGCCTCCATGGGGTCCGTGCAGCCCATCCCGCCCTGGCTGCTCTCCCAGCAGCTGCCCGCCGTACCGTCCACCCCCACGGGCCCGCTGTACGTGCCCCCCACCGTGGTCAGCGGGCTCCTGGCCCAGCAGCAGAGCCAGCAGCAGGTGCAGCCCGCCGCGGCGCAGCCCGGGGTCTCGGAGCAGGCCATGGCCACCCTGGAGCAGGCCATCGCGCCCTACACCAACGGGGGCGGGGCCGCCGCCAGCTCCACAGCAGCCGTCAGCAGCACGGCCCTCAGTGAGGTGAGTACTCTCGACGAGCTGAAGAGGAGAGGAGTGTACGAGTGCCGCTCTCTAGCAGGGGGAATGTAATGCCC
This sequence comes from Frankliniella intonsa, assembly GCA_033675135.1. Taxonomy (NCBI): domain Eukaryota; kingdom Metazoa; phylum Arthropoda; class Insecta; order Thysanoptera; family Thripidae; genus Frankliniella; species Frankliniella intonsa. The sequence continues at coordinate 10,371,523 of CM066253.1, forward strand.
ATTCGCACACTTGTTGATACGGGGATGAGTTCCCAAGTGTTCGCGGCACGCTTCCTGTCGTCATCTTCCTCTCAGCACTCATCGGTTTTCTTTTGCACTAAAGTGAGAAGTAGAAGTGTGCCCCCTGCCGCTCCGTCCTGTGCCGTCACCGTGCAACCTGCTCTGCTTTCCCTCCGCAGGCGGCGTCGCCGATGCCAATGGGGTCCCTGATCTCCCTCGTCGGCCACCTCATGTCCGGCTTCCGGGTGGTGATGGTCAACTTCGCGGCCTCGGTGGCCGTGATGGTGGGCGCGCGCCTGGTGCGCGTCGTGGTGCAGAACCTGCCCATCATTCTGAACCTGCTGGGGCTGAGCCGCGCCGGCATGGCCCGGGTCATCGTGGACGGCGTGACGCGCGCGCAGTGCCTGGAGCGCGCCGCCTGCCTCATGGGCCGCCACGCCAGCGCCTACTCGGCCACGCCCGACGTGCTCAGGTCAGTACGCTCCGCCCCGCCACGCCCAGCCATGCCCAAACTATATCCAAACCTCGTCGAAATCAAAGGCCAAGTCCGGCTGTTACCGGTGGTAGGGGCGAAACGTATCTTAAACAGCCAGGGGCGGGTTATTCGTTCTAATGCGTGGCTTCAAGGCCCTGCCCCGCCCCCGCCTGTTCGTCCCGGTGACGGTGCGGAGAACTTAGTCCGTGTCGTCTGGTCTGTCTCTGTGTCAACCGCGCCCGTCTCTTCATTGTGTCACTCTCTCATTTGGCGTGCATTATTCACCCCTTGACAGCCCCTCCCCTCGGACGGGGCTTGGGCGTGAAGTGCAGCCTGCCCCCCGCCCCCCTTCCCCAGTTCGATCGGATCAGGCCATATCATCTGGCTGGCTGATTGATCGACGTGTTATGTCTGTTTGCACAGGTGGCTCCGCAGCCCGAACCCCTCCGCGCCCGAGCACCCCGTATGGAAGGCCTTCAGGGCCGCGGCCGAGGGCGCTTCCGTTCAGTGCGAGGCCTTCACCTGCTGAGCGCCGCTGAGCGCCTCCCTTGTCTGCTGACACTCTCGTGGTCAGCCCCTCCCCGCCCCAGCATGCCCTGCCTGCCCCGCTCACTACTGGCTGATAAGGGTCCACAGACCTTAGAGAACACAAGGTCAAGAAACACGGCGACACTGGTGCCCCAAGCTGGACGCCGAATTTCGCGCGAAAATTGTGTCTCCTTAGCTTCAGGTCTCAGCAAGGGAGGGCACTTTGATCATTTTTCGGCTCTTGCAAGAGCAAAGTGACAGGGCAAGGAGAGGGCGCGGTCCGCCTTGCAGGGACCCGAAGCGACGATGTGCACGGCGGCTGCTGAGTTCCGTACGGGAAAGGTCGATGAGTTCGCACCTGGAAGACCTGGAGGACCTGGAGGTCGCCCCAGCGGTTCCACCCCCAGGATCGCCCCTTCCGGTCAAACGGAGCAAATTTGGCTGTGCTCGTTATTTTTTCTAGAGCGACGCCATGTCGCGCAAGGTGGTGCAATCGCACCCGTGACATGGCCTCTCTCCGAGCAGGCTGTCGACTGTCGACGACGTAAAAGCAATAAGAACCGCATCAGTATTCACGATCGTTCGAAGGTATTCTTTATCAAATAAACGGCTGTGATAGTTATTCTTTTTTTTAACGGCGTATTTTATTTTGTTTGTTTTCCCCCTTGCCTATGTGGAAAGCATCGCCTCAAGTGTTACACGCACACACACCTGGGGTCCCATCGAGGCTTTCGCAAGATAACCGTCAGTGGCGAAATTAGATCAGTGTCACAGTTGTTGTTTTGTACGGGGAAATTTTCCATATTACTGCATTACGCATGATAACATGCGTTATTACGCACTTCAACCGTCGTGTTTTGAGGTACTTTACATCATGATTATGCATGTTTTTGTTCATTTTTGAGCGCCATTAGGCCACGAGAACAGTTCATTACTTAATTCTTACAGGTCAGGATGTACGAGTTATTGCGCGAGTGATTCCCCCCTCGCTGCGTATCGACTCGAAATTCATTGTAGAGCAAGAATGATAGGATATCACAAATTTTCAACACATTTTGTAGATGGCAAATCGCCAAACATATGGTACATCTACGAGAATATTTTTCACAGTCTCCAGAGGGTGCGCTCCACCGAGGTGACAGATAGGCAGCCCCAACCCCCCACCACCACACCCACCCATTAGGCTGGTCATGCACCCTTGGTCCTTGGTTCACCGAAACTTACAGCGCGTGCCACGGTAGCTTACACGGTGAACATGCACATTAACTGACTTGCAGGGCACGCTATAACTTACGGTGGAGAAATTCTCTGCAAGATTTTATTAGTGCGGAGGGAGCGCTACTTAGGGGCGAACGGCTCGAGCAACCGAGCTGCATGTTATGTCTGTGAGAGTCATTTCGACTGCAGGCCGGAAGTGGGCGGCGGAAACGCAGGGAGGGAAGACCGCAACCAAGTCAAGAGACGCCGCCGCTCTGGCGGCCGCCCGGCCCGGCCCGGCCCCGGACCCTCTCCATCGACTATTTGCCGCTGTCTCCCTTTACCAAAACCCTTCACTTTCGGGCGTTACAGGAGCGAGTGAGACAGACAGAAGCGCGTCCCGCGAGTCGCGTCGCGTCGCGTTCATGTGTTAGTGGGGCCTACCTCTAGTTCCCCGGCTGTCCGCGGGGCTGCAGCACTGGCGCCGCGCTGCTGTGCCGGCCTGCCGCGCCTGCCGGCCCGGCTCGGCCGCATTTAGGTGGGAGTGAGTAGCACTAGCACTGACTCGCACTCCACAGTCAGCCGCGCCCAGCCCAGCCCAGCAGCGGACCACACTCCGTCCCGTCCAATCCCTCTGCACAAGACAAACGCGAACATGGCGTGTCCCGAGTACGCCACCTTGCACAACGGCGCCAAGATGCCTCTCCTCGGCTACGGCACCTGGCAGGTGAGTGTGCTCCGGCCAGTCTCTTATTCAGTTGGAGTTCCTAGTCAGTGTCGGGATCTACTCCGCCTACTTCGCAGAGAGGTTAGGTTCTACTTCACTTGGACGTGCGTGCCGCCACGAACCAAAGTACGAGAAAATACCCGGTCGCTCTTGAAATAAAATTACTGAGAGCAGGGGGCGTAGCTTTGGATATATCTACATCGTTTGTTTCAAAAGTGTCAACAAATGTATACCTCCAGTCTGACATACGCGGAACAAACATTCCTACGTGGTTTGCATGTCTTCGAACTTTTCTCAGTCGTTTTAAACCATAAAAAATTCAATGTCTTAAAATCCCCAAAAGAGAACGTTAAATTATTCCGTCTCTTTCTGTATGTAGAAATGATTGCTTGTAGCCTACTTCCGAAGTTTCGTGACGCCATGTTGGCAGTGCCTAACCCTCCCAATCGCCACCGGGAAAATTTTAAATCTGTCATTGCGTGCATTATATTTGGTTTTAAAACTTAACAACATTTTTTATGCTAAATTTTCTGCAAAAATTGCGGCTAATACTCGATTGCACGAAATTCTGCTGACTGGGGTGACCGTGTATTCGGCAGCAATAGTTGCCCGAGCGAGCAGGGGAAGTCCATATGTGAGCGGGCTGCTTGCCTCGCACCGCCTCGCGCCTTTGATTCAAAGTCAAGCAAACGCCTCCCCCCTCCGCCTAGCTCCTCTCCGGCCCGGCCCGGACTGATACGCCTCTGTTTCTGTTACTACTCCGTCTCGCCGCGCTGCTCTCTGCACCGTGGCGGTCGCCATGCCCCCCCCCCCCCACTCCCCCGCCTTCCCCGGACCCTAATTCTTCAATCCAAGGCCGCGAACGACACGGAGCACTAACACATTGCTGGAGAGGAGAGGAGAGGAGAGGAGATGGCGCCGGGACGCCTAGCCTCCCGCCGGCTGTTCTGTTCGCGTGTTGACGGTGTTGACGGTGTTGACGTGACGAGGTGCGGCGGGGAGGCGGCGCGTAGCACTTTCGTGGATGCGACAAAGCCAGCCGGCCCGCGGGGCCGCGGCGCAGGGCGCTACGGAAAAGCGAGCCATTTCCGCAGAGAACGCTCGCATAGCGCCCTGACCCCGCGTGCGGCGTGGCTCTTGCAGCCCATAGCATAGTACACCGTAAACTCGTCCAGTGTAGCGCCAGGTGTGCGGTGCTCTGTCTCGCGCCCGACAAGCTATTGATTTTTTTCCTCTTATCACACTGCGCTGCCAGGCCCGGCCCGTGCACGTACTAGTGCCTCTTCGGCTCGACCTGCGCCGCGGCCTGTTTACGGGTGATTACCATAAAAACGACCATTTTAGTTCCGTAAACGTCTCCTGGTCGTCTCCGCGTAGCTGGGGGGGGGGGGGGGCGCACCCAGTAGGCCGGTGTAGTGCAGGAGGTCGCACCGTACTGCGCCGTCTCGTGGAGGGCCCACCCGTGCCTCATCCATTGGATTCCCTCCCTTCACGCCTGAGGCGCCGTGCTGCTAGAGGGGAACCTGCCTCTCCGCCCCGCCCCGCCCCGCCCCGCCCCGCCCCGCCCCGCGAGGATTAAGCGTGACGGGCTTTACTAACGGGGACCGCAGAACGGTTGTCGCTATGCACGCCGCGTGAAATGGAAGCTCTACCCGGTCGCGCAGGGGATAATGAACACAAAGTCCGCCAGTTCCCTGTTGTAGAAGACATACCCTGCCCACGAAAGTATTCTTCTTCGTGCCCCCTTCCTCCCCCGGCCCCGGCCGTGGCGCGGTTTGGGTGATGGTCGATAGTAGTGTGTGCTCTTACTGGCAGGCCGGCCGCAGTCCAGGCCGGGCGAAGCGTGCCCGGAGCTGCGGCCGATAACGTGGTATAGGGTGCGGGTTGCGGTTGCCAGAGTACGACACTGGTAAAACAGAGGCGCGACTTAATACCTTTCAAAAGTGTGAATGTTTTACTGCCTTAGCAAATGCATTAATGTTAACCCCCTTAGGGGCTTTCTAACGTCCTTGCAAGTCATTACGCTCTAAAAAGTGTTGAAACCTTTTCCCCCCAATCTTGGTCTAAGTTCAATTCTTGTTGGTCGATATGCTTCGGGTGTCCATGTCCAGCAAAGCGCGCCGTGTTTGGCACCGTCCGTCCCGGCAGGTGTGCGCGATGGGTTGCCTACCCGGCACGGCGCGCCGACTGGTGGATGTATCGGAGAGGAGGGGACACGTCGCGATGATATGTTGCCTAGTAGACACTCGCGCCCACGTGCATGTCGGCCTTTTTCTGCGTGCCAACCACGTGTCATCCGACGGGTCTGTATCGTCCGTAACTCTCGACTGCTCTGCCCGCAGTCCAAGGAGGGCGAGCTGGAGGCGGCGCTGGAGGAGGCGCTGTGCGCGGGCTACCGCCACATCGACACGGCGGCGGCCTACGAGAACGAGGCGGTGATCGGCAAGCTCATCAAGGAGGGCTGGATCGACACGGGCAACATGACGCGCGACGAGCTGTTCATCGTGACCAAGCTGCCGCTGCCCGGCGTGCGGCCCGGCGGCCCCGAGAAGTGGCTCAAGCGCTCGCTCGAGCACCTGCAGATGGACTACGTGGACGTGTACCTGGTGCACGCGCCCTTCGCCTTCGAGGTCGAGGGCGACAACCTGCACCCCATCGGGCCGGACGGCAAGATGCGCGTGTCGCCGGACGTGGACCACATCGCCGTGTGGAGGGTAAGCGCTGCGGCCCGCAGCCTGGGCAGGGGGGACTCTTGGCAACAACTCTAAATTTCCGTGTACAAATGACCTGATCTCTTTCTAACTTATTCTTTAAAAAATTAAAAAGAAAGATCGTTTTCCCCCCAATTTATTATGATCTAACTTTTGTCTTAATTTTTCTGAATTGCGTGGTGTGCCAAACACTCGTCCTCTGCTCACCGGGCTTGTCCCTCTTCTTCCCCAGGAGATGGAGGCGCAGGTGGACGCCGGGCGCGCCAAGGCCATCGGCCTGTCCAACTTCAACCAGCGCCAGATCCAGGAGATCCTCAACGTGTGCCGCATCAAGCCCGCCAACCTGCAGGTGGAGCTGCACGTGTACATGCAGCAGCGGCCGCTCGTCGACTTCTGCAAGAAGAACGGCATCGTGGTCACGGCCTACTCGCCCCTCGGCACGCCGGGCGCCGGCGCCTTCTTCTCCAAGTTAGGCATGTCGTAAGTACCATGTCGCTGCGGCTTGGGGGAGCGGGGCATTCATAAGGGAGCGTCCTTCATACGCTGAAGAAACTGCAGAGTTTATAGCCTAACAGCCTGGTAGGTAGGCAACATCTAGCCTGCCGTGTGTGAGCGAACTGTGGGGTTGCCTACCCCGAGTTTCGCAGGGGCCGAGGTGATCTGATAGCGGACGTACTTTACGGACCGTCGCTAAGCGCTAACGCGAGCTCACTTCACCTGGGCTTGTCACTGTTGCAGCCTCAACACCCCGGACCTAATCAGCAACCCCGTGGTGGTGAAGTTGGCCGCCAAGCACAACAAGAAGCCGGGGCAAATCCTGCTGAAGCACATCGTGCAGCGCGGCATCGTCGCCATCCCCAAGTCCTCCAACCAGGAGCGCATCATCCAGAACATCCAGCTGTTCGACTTCACGCTCAGCCCCGAGGACGTGGCCGAGCTGGACGCGCTCGACCTGGGCAAGGACGGCCGTATCTTGGACTTCCTTTTCCTGGGGTGAGTTTACTTAAGAATGACGCGCGTTTACTTATGAAATTAAAAAAAAAAACAACCGCTAGTAGTTAAAGCAAAGGACGCTGGACCCGCTAAGTATTCAACTAGTTTGAAGAATCGGTTTCCGAAATCTCTCTTATCGATAAGCTATTCTAAATCGATGTCTTCTAATCGCTGCCGACGTTCGTCTTACAGAGTTACTAAGGACCACGTCGCTTACCCGTTCAACGAGTACCCGTGAGCCGCGACCCGACGTACCACGCACTTCTTTTGCACTGAAACACCAAAAGTATTAATGCATTTTTTCACTCGGTAGTAATTGTGATAAATTATTGTACTTGTACGTGAGCCTCCGTGTTTGCTGATGTCAGAAATTCCATCTAAATACGCTTAAAGAAAATGTTATGTGTTATCTGTGTCTACGATATAAATTTTATGTAATTTTATTTAAAACAGTGTTGTTGTTTTGAGGCCGTACCCGAGGCCGTACCCGAGAACGTACCCGGACGTAGGTCACAAGCGCTACTGATCACAACCGCCACAGGTCACAAGCTCTTTCCAGTGCCTTTTTTGCAGTTGCCTAAGTCACAAGGACGGTATAGCTGGAAAAAGCACTTGGTCCGAACAAAAAAAACCAAAAACAAAAAAAATTAACAAGCAAAAAACAATACGCGGTGTTTGAACCTCTGCCCACCTAGTGCAATAAGCAGCGTCGATACCAATGACGCTGCGCAGCCGGCACACTGACCGGAGAGCAGGCGCACAGATCATGACACCGCTACAGGTTCGTTTCTTCGGTGCCTGTGGCTTCACGCGCAGCATATGACTCCTAGTGGTCCGGCGTCTGGTATCGTGGCGTCGTAGCCGTGCCGGCATAGTGTCCGCGCGGAGAGTCGCGGGACGGAGGTTCGAATCTTACCAAGAAATTTAATTTTTCTGAGGACAACAATTTGGAAGTGGAATTCAAGCCCCCATTTCAACCGAAGCTCCCTGCGGTATAGCCGACGGTCTAGTCTGGTGGTGCCGCGAAAGCCGGGTGTCTGTGAGACTCGGCACATGGACTCGGCACAATATTTGAACCAGGTAGGTTCTTCACTGGTAGCGACCAGCGGGTTGCAGGAAGTTCCGTCCCATGCCACGACTGGTCCGGTCGGTCGTGGGGTCATAAGTCCTAGAATCTGGCTCCAAAAACCTATTTTTCCCTGGGGACAGGCATGTGCCGAGTTAACCCCCACGACCGTAGCCGACGGTCTGGCAGTACGGGCGAAATCTGTCGAATTGCGCGCACATGGGGCCTGGATCAAACAGGTAAATCTTCACTGGTAAGCTTCGAACCTTCGTCCCATAAGCGACTCTGGTCGGTCGTCATAAGTCCTAGAATCTGGCTCCAAAATAGTTATTCCATGCCCTGGGACAGGGCATTAAACCGTACGCCTGGCAGTGCTGTCGAACCGCAGATCGCAGTCCTTCGTGTGGTTTCTGTCGCAAAAATTTTCCATGTTTTCACGCCACGTGCGTAATTTTTCAAGATATAGCTCGGCTCCGCCTAACGCGCGGATTCTCGCTGTAGCGCTTGTGACCCGTAGCGCTTGCGACCCGTAGCGTTAGCGAGCTGTAGCGCTTGTGACCTGTAGCGGTTGTGATCTGTAGCGCTTGTGACCTACGTCCGGGGATTCCCCCGTCCCCAAGGGGAGGGGGGTTCCTCGCGATCTTCACCTTGCCTTGGTCCATGCTATCCGGATGAAATATGGTAGGTGCGGGCCGCACGTCTGTTTTTATTTCCTCGTTTGCGCCGTGCTGGGCCGGCGCGAGGAAGGCACCTTGGCTAAGGCGCGGCGCGGCGCGGCGGCGCCAGGCAGGCCGCTGTGCGCCCTCGGCCGCCGCGGATTATTCGGGTATATTTGCTCCACCTACAAGGCGAGTTTTCAGAGACTTCGACGGTCCGCGGGTGCTAAGCACCACGCTGCGGGGTGGGGTGGGGCGGGGCGGTACTAGTTGTTAGCAGCCCCGAGGACCTCGCGACAGGACCCTCCGTCACGCCTCGTCCTCGCCGAGGCCTGTGCCTGCCCAGGCCGCAGGCCAGGCCATGTCGCCACGCAAATGATTTCAGCGCCGGCGCGGCCCGGCCCGGCCCGCCAGCTGGACTGGTCTTAAATCAAAATAGTGGAAAGAGCGCGGAGAGGCGCGGCAGCTGGGCTGAACCTGAACGACCTGAACGCGATGACGTTGGCAAAGGTGGGGCGGGGCGGGGCGGGGCGAGTGAGAAGCAGTTTGACTGCTGCTGTGGTGGGTCCCGGCCGGTGGGGCGTGCTGGAGTTGCCGTGGGATAGAGATGGGTACGGGTACAGAGTCGCCGAAGGAGGTATACAGACAGACGGACAGAAGTTGAGGATTATGTCTTCAGTGGAATGGGAGGGTAGGGGGGTACCATTCCACTGACAGAGCCCGCACTTGTCTCCGGGCGAGGTGCGCTGGGTGCGCTGGTGCGCGGTGAGGCTGGGGTGGGGTGGGGTGGGGTGGGGTGAGCCTAGCCGCCCGACACGACCGGGCCGCGGCGCGCCTCGCCTCCAGCCCGCGGGGCCCGCACCCGCAGTCCTCTCGCACCTCTCCACCGGACTGGACTGACAAGGAGGTAGGTACTGGAGCTCTGCGTCCACCAGCGGAGCGGGGGCGGTGTCGTATTGTACTTACTATTATTTAGGCAGCGGTCATTGTGCAACTATGTTCCACGAGGCCGTACATCATTTCTTTTTAGGTACCACCAATTTAGAAACCAGAGGTTTGGGCGATTCGCCACAAGATTCGCAGAAAGTACCCATATTGTCTTTGTATTAGTAATTGAAAATTCCTTAATGTCATTGTTACTAGGTCGTTCAGACTGTTGAAACATTTTTAAGACGCGCAGTTCGTGAATTAAGCCGTGCCAATCCTACGGTGTACACAAAGGGAAGGGCCAGGAGGCAAGCCGGGCCGCAGGACCCGCAGCGCAGCCCTTCCTAACTGCTCTTGTTCCGGACGAGCCCTAAGCACACTTCTGTCTCCACAGGGTAAGATGGCTGGCTCTATCCGCGTGTGCTTCGTCCTGGCGGCGGCCTTGGCCGTCGGCTCTTGGTAAGTAAGACTAACTTATTCTTGTAGGTTTAATGTAGCCGGCCGGGTGGGTCAGGGTGGGGAGGAACGCCTGGTCATTGACCGCGTGTGCGTGCGAACCCCTGCTCCTGACCTTCCCTCGCTTGCCTGATTTTATTTTATAGTTCTTTGTAAAGCACCATGGTGCTGGAATGCATTCCATCTTCTGTAAACGTTCGCCCTTGCGGGAACATTGGAGTGAGATGGCTGCATGTAGTGTCCCTCAATCATAACTAATGAGGTTCGCTTGCAGCCTGGACGTCCCCAAGGTGCACCTCAGCTCGGGCGGCGACATGCCTGCCGTCGGCCTCGGCACATGGCAGGTGAGTGGACTATAGCGAGAGCTGCCAGGAGAAAGGGCAAAACGTAGGCAAAAACGAGGGAAAACAACTCTGAATTTTGATGAACAAATGTCGTGAATTTTCTTGAATTAGTCCGAGTTTTTTTTCCTGAATTTTCCAGAATTTTTCTGTATATTTTTGTGATTTTTTTCTAATTTTAGGGGGTTTAATTTTTGAATTTTCTCAACTACGTTTTGCTTAACTTCCTGCCAAGACTGCGACGCCACGCGTTACCTCACGCCGAGCCACTTAACGAATGACTAGTGATCGTGGCATGACCGCGTGAGGCGTGAGCGTGAGGGCCGTGAGGCGGGGTGGGGCGCGCGTGACAACCGCCCAGAGTCTACAGCGCCTCAGTGAGCGACAAACATTTGCTCATCGCAAGAGCGTAATGTGTATTTTTGCTCTTAAGTTTGAACGCCGGTCGGTAATTGCGTTTGCAAATATTTGAGAATGGCGTCTGTCTGAAAGCATTCGCACGAGGTGTGGATGTTTTTGTGAAATTCTATTGTTCAAGTCCAGAATTGAATCTTGGATGCTTTGTTGAATGCGTTTTCTAAAACACCCCCGCCCCGCCCTGCCCTGCCCTGCCCGGCGCGGCCCAGGTGACGAACGACCAGGAGCTGGAGACGGCGCTGGACGCGGCGCTGCAGGCCGGCTACCGCCACATCGACACGGCCACCATCTACAGGAACGAGCACCTCATCGGCAAGGTGCTCAGCAAGTGGCTCAAGGAGGGCAAGGTCAAGCGGGAGGAGCTGTTCATCACCACCAAGGTAGGGAAGGGAAGGGACAGGGCGATCCCTAACCCGGGTGTCCGGTGTAGCCTGCAGACTGCTTGACCTGTCCCTCCTGCCCCCGCAGCTCCCCGTGTACGGCATGCGGCCGGCGGACGTGCCCGACTTCCTGCAGCAGTCGCTGAGCAAGCTGCAGCTGGACTACGTCGACCTGTACCTCATCCACATGCCCTTCGCCGTCAAGCGCGACGCGTGGGACAACGGGCACATCAGCGAGGACGGCACCGACCTCACCACGGACCACGTCGCCATCTGGAAGGTATGGGCGCCGGCGGTGGCGCCGGGGAGGGCTAGGGCATAGCGGCATAGCGTCGGGGAGGACGCCGCGAGGCTCCGCGCCGCGCCGGTGTGGGCGTGTCCTGCGAGGGTGGGGGTAAAAATATTATGGGCCGTATTAGGTTCTGGATCACTATCCCAGTTCACAGAGACCACATGATATTTGTACCCAGGGGCGCAATGTTGTCCTCTGGCCCTGAACCAGCACACACCGTAGAGTTTCTGTGCACGCGAGACCTCACGCTCACGACACGCGTCTCTGTTCCAGGCCATGGAGGCTGAGCACAAGGCCGGCCGCGCCAAGGCCCTCGGCGTGTCCAACTTCAACGAGACGCAAATCGAGCGGCTGCTGAAGCAGACCGTGCCGCCGGCCAACCTGCAGGTGGAGCTGCACCTGTACCACCAGCAGCGGCCACTCGTGGACTTCTGCAAGCAGCACGGCGTGTCCGTCACGGCCTACTCGCCGCTCGGCAGCCCCGGCTCCAAGTGGCTGTCGCTCATCACCGGGTGAGTCGAGTGGGGCCGGCCCGGCCGGAACCGGAAGAGAAAAGTCGCGTGCGCGCTTTGTCAGCTCAAAACCAGGGGGAAAAGGCTTCAACGGAGCTGCGATATAAACTTCGATTTTGGGTGAAATTTCGGTGATTGAAGGACCCATTCCCCTGAAGAACAGCTCGAGTGCTGTAAGCCTTCCTCAACGCACTTTTGCCCCTGTGCGCAGCAAGGAGCTGCCCGACCTGCTGGGGCTCGCCGACGTGAACGAGATCGCCGCCAAGCACAACAAGACGAACGCGCAGGTCCTGCTGCGGCACACGGTGCAGCGGGGCATCATCGTCATCCCCAAGAGCTCCAAGCCCAACCGCATCCAGCAGAACATCGACGTACGTAATGTGCTCGAGCCCAGAGGGTGACAGCTGGTGATGGCCGCCAGCCGCACGGTTGTTCATTCCGTCCTCTTTTCTCTTTTTTGACAGATATTCGACTTTACGCTGGACGACAGTGACGTGGCCAAGCTGGACGCGCTGGACAAGGGCCTGGACGGCAAGCTCTTCGACATGAAGCACATTGGCCGGTGAGACACCCTGTCGAGAGCAACTCCTTGGATATTTTGTCCACTGAAAGATGGATTTTTGTGTACATCTTCACCGGATGCAAACTTAATTCAATCTCGCATCGACAATTTTTTCTGCAGTTGCAGGATTCAAAATTGCATCTCGTTGTGATGTGCACAAAATGTATCCTTTGAGGGATTAAAAAGAAGTCCGTTCTGGTTTAGAGCGGGTACCTTTGTGTCGCAAAGTGTATTGCAAGTGTATGGCAAGTGGAAATGAGTCTGACACTTGAGTTAACCGTGTTTGCTGCTGTTTCCAGGTCGGAGAAGCACCCGGAGTACCCCTGGACCGCCCTGCTCAAGCAGTAGGCTGAAGGACCACGCCACGAGCGAGCATGCGCTGGTGTCTTGTGATACTTAGAAATAAGTTTAAAGAATGAATAAAAAGAGCAGAAGTTGTACACTCTTTTGGCTGTCAACTCTTACGTGGCTTTTATTATGTAGGCCGCCAAACAGCAATTACAAAATACACAAACGTCTTAGATCAATTCCGACCGGACGATGAGAAGTTAGCGTTAGAGCTGTTGTGTTGTCTCTGAGACTCTGTCGCGTCAAATCAATGCCACTACAAACAAATTTACAACCCTACACCGCCCCGCCCCCTGACCTACTGACGCGATCCTCTCGTAGTCTGTCCCTGTGCGCATCTTGCACGACCCCACTTTAATCAAAGTTTCATGAGCCATCCTACCCCGGCCCGCCCCCTCTCTGCCAGCACGCTGGTGCACCGGGGGCTGCACGCCCTCTCTCCAGCCCCGCCCCCAAATCACACCCTGATTGCGGCCATCATGGTCGCGTGCGCAGTGGCCCCGGCGGCGCGGCCAGTCGCTGCTGGAGTGTCCCCGGGCACAGGTCAGCCAGGGGAGCGCTCTACTCGGCCCAGAGCTCACCACACCAGCCCCGCGGCCAGCCTCGCACTCACTCCCGGCGAGCTGCTCACGGTCCGCTTCACCTGAATGCCATATTGGTGGCACTTTGCTTGATCCGGTCGTCCGTTGGCTCTCGCAGGGTGGCGGCATGTCAAGAACAGTGACCCTCCACACGGGGGCGTCCATGCCCACCATAGGACTCGGCACCTGGCAGGTCCGTGTCCGCGGCGCGCCGGGCCCGGGAGGGGCTGATTCGGAGGATCGCTCTCGTACGTCGGCCCTCCGTCGCACTCACAGCGCAGTGCCCCACGAGTGCGTCGAGGGCGGAGGCACGAGGGCGGCTGCGGGACGCGCTGAGTGACTCGTTGTGCTTGCGCAGGCGCAGGATGAGGCGGAGCTGGAGGGCGCGCTGGAGGCGGCGCTGGACGCGGGCTACCGCTTCATCGACACGGCCTACCTGTACGGCAACGAGGCCATCGTGGGCCGCGCCGTGCGCCGGTGGCTGGACGAGGGCAAGGGCACCCGGGAGGAGCTGTTCATCAGCACCAAGGTATACTTTGTGGGTCTGGCCGGGCGCCTGCGGGTAGGCAGACCCGGGCGCCTGCCGCGTGCGGCGGGACTGCCTACCCCGCCCCTGTCCCTAGCTCTGCCTCATCCTGCTCTGCAGCTGCCCATGATGGGCATGCGGCCGGCGGACGTGCCCGAGTTCCTGGGCGCCTCGCTGGCCAACCTGCAGCTGGACTACGTGGACCTGTACCTGATCCACGTGCCGTTCGGCATGCTGCGCGACGGCATGCAGAGCATCGAGGAGATCGTTGCGGGCGAGGTGGGCAGCGGCGCGCTGGACATGGACACGGACCACGTGGCCATCTGGAAGGTGCGTAGCGTGCGCGCAGCAGCGCACTGAAGACCCAAGTGTGTGGCTGTCGCACACTTGAAGGTATGTGAATTTCCATTTGTACACTTGCAGGTGTGAGAATAGTACACTTCTTGCCCTTTAAAGTGCGTGATTTTCCTTTTTAAAACACTCACTCTTTTCCTCTTGTTCAAGTGTGCGAATAATGGGAATTCAGTGATCGACATCTACACACTTGGGTTTCCAGTGCGTCATGGAAGTGCAGCGCTCGAGCGATAGTTCTGAGGGCGGTAGCAGACGCCTTGGCGATCGAGTACAAACTTGTGATGAGTGTGGTCAAGCAGGCGATGGAGGCTGAGGTCGAGGCCGGCCGCACCCGGCACATTGGCGTGTCCAACTTTAACGAGCGGCAGCTGGCGCGGGTGCTGGACAACTGCACCATCCCGCCCGCCAACCAGCAGATCGAGCTGCACCTGTACCTGCAGCAGCCCGCCCTGGTGGCGCTCTGCCTGGAGCACGGCGTCACCGTCACGGCCTACTCGCCCCTCGGCAGCCCCGGCTCCACCTGGCTCAACACATTGGGCGGGTCAGTGCAGGCTCAGCCCGAGAAAACTTTGGCACTTTCCCACTTCTTGGCCGCGGCGCATAGAACATGCTGACGCTTTGCCGCGCTGCGCTGCGCAGGTTGCAGCTACCGGACCTGCTCGGGCTGCCCGAGGTGCGGGAGTTGGCCGACAAGTACTCCAAGCAGCCCGCGCAGGTGCTGCTGCGGCACATCATCCAGAAGGGGCTGCTCGCCGTGCCCAAGAGCACCAACCCAGAGCGCCTGCGGCAGAACATAGAAGTAGGTGGAGCGTGAGCGTGTGTGTGATCCTCCCTGTATAGCGCGTACCGAGAGGGAAACAACTCTGGACATTTGCTGTACAAGTGACGTGAATTTTTCGTGTTCTTTTGCATATTTTTTTCATTTATTCTGTCAGAGCCGTGCAGTGTTCTATAGCCTGTCCTGGTCTGCTGCAGGTGTACGACTTCGAGCTGAGCGAGGAGGAGATGCGCACTCTGGACGCGCTGGACCGCGGGGAGGACGGGCGCATCATCGACATGCTGCTCATCGCGGGGTGCGCCAAGGCCTCCATGTCGGCGCTGCACGCCAGGACGACTCGACTCAAGACTGGCAGTGTTCTTCTTGTTTCAGGGTGCGAGACCACCCCGAGTACCCGTGGGTCCGTCCACTGGAGAAGACGTCGGAGGAGAAGGGAGAGGAGGGGGAGACGTAAAACCGGTTTGAAAAGAACGCAAGCGGATTCATTTCGGTGGAATATAGTGAAGAGAAGGTAGTTAAAGGTTATTTATTGCATTTGTTCTCATTTAACAACCTGACCAACCCCAACGCTGCTATATCATATATTGCACGACTGCTTGTGACACTGAAAGGTCAATTTTAGTGACTACTGAGGACTAGAAAGAAAATGAACCCTCGCTCAACTCTACCGCCTAACCAGTCTGATTACTTTGTACATAGTTACCATCACAGTCAAACTCCGCCCGCCCCCACCCCGTACCCCAGCCCGTCCTGCAGCGTTACGCTTCGAAAATGCCGAGCGCGCCGTCGCGCGGGAAGTACCAGAGGCCGACGTCCAGGTTGGAGAGCTCGCAGTGGCGGCGCAGCTCGTCCACCTGGTCGGGCGTCACGTCCCAGCCGCTGAGCTCGCCCAGGCTGGTGAGCCGCGGGCAGCCGGTGAGGAAGCACAGCGCCGCGGCCTGCGTGAGGCGCGCCGCCTGCGCCAGCCACACCTCCTGCAGGTCGGCGCCGCACAGGTCCTGCACGTCGGTGTCGCTGAGGTCCGGCAGCGCGCAGCCCACGCCGAGGCGCTGCAGGCGCGGCGCGCCCAGCGCCAGGTCGAGCAGGGCGTGCCGGGCCAGCTGCGCGTGGAACACGCCGACCGACTGCAGCGCGCGCCACGCCGCGCGCCCGCTCGACGAGCAGTCCACGAAGTAGCACTCGAGGCGCACCAGGGCCGGGCACAGCGCGGCCAGGCGCGTCAGGTCCAGCGGGCCCGCCCGCCCGAACAGCAGCTCCAGCTCGGTGACGCGCGCGCCGGTGCCGGCCGTGGACAGCAGCCGCTCCAGCTCGGGCACGTTGAACTGGTGCAGCTTGAGGTCGGTCAGGAGCGGCAGGGCGGCGAGCGCGGGCAGGACGCCGGGCGCGGGTGCGTCCAGGTACACGGCGCGCAGCGACGGGCATAGGGCGACCATGGCGTCGGCGGCGTGCGGTGTCGTGCCGATGTCGCGCAGGTACTCGAGGCGCAGCGCGCGGGGGCGGGCGCCGGCGTGCTCGGCGTCCTGGTCCTGCAGCTCGAGGAGCGCGGGGCCGACGCGCGCGTACGACCCCAGCGAGCGCAGGTTGGGCAGCGAGCTGAGCAGGAAGGCGGCGTCCTCGACCGACACGCTCGCCTCGGCCAGGTTGCCGACGTCCAGCACCTGCAGGGCCTTGGGCGCGCCCGCGCCCGCGCACAGCGCCTCGAGCCCGCGCCGGGACACGTTCGTCTCGCCGGACACGTCCAGGGCGGTAAGCTTGGGGCAGTGCGCGGCCACGGCCTGGAGCAGCTTGTCCGTGGCGGCGTGCGGCACGCCCAGGACGCGCAGCGCGCCCAGCGAGCCCAGTGCCTCGCAGAAACGGTCCAGGTCGTCGCCGCGCAGCCAGGCGCCCTTGAGGTCGAGCGCGCGCAGGCCGGCACCCTGGCTGCGCAGGCAGCGCACGGCGCGCGCGTGGTGCTCGGAGGCCAGCACGCCCACGCCCAGCGAGCGCACGTCAGCGCGCAGCAGCAGGCGCAGCGCGGCGCAGCGGGCCGCCCCGGGCACGTCGGAGCGCGCCAGCAAGGCCTGCAGCAGGGCCTCCAGCACGTCCCCCGGTGCCGCCTCCAGGTAGCGCCGCACGGCGCTCACCACGTCGCGGGCCCCGCCATTCTCGGCGTCGCCCAGGCCGTCGCACGTCTCCCGGGGCGCCTCCTCGTCGGCGAGCACGGCGTCCACCGCGGCCAGCAGCGGCGCCGTGAGCGCCTGCAGCCCCAGCCGGCACAGCGGCTCCACCTGCACCAGGGCCATCTCCAAGGCCCCTGCCTCCGGGCTCCTACGCCTACAACACATGTATGGAAAGCCTCATTCACAACTCGAGTCGGGCCGGCTTCTGTATTTGGCGTGATCTTGGTCAGGGTCGCGTGGCCTGGCGCAGCCCTGGTGCGGCCCAAGGTGCTGGGCGTTGTGTACTGGACCTGAGCCAGGGCTGACCTGGCCACGTTCCCCGTGCGCGCCGCGCCGCGCCGCGCCGGGTGAGGCCGGGTGTAACCGGATGTTTTTAATTAAACGCGGAGCGCGGCGCAGCCTAAAGGGGCGAGAGGCGCTACTTGGCCTGCGTCCAGGTGCTCCACTGACTGAGGGAGGCTGGCTCGCGGCTTGCGGCAGAGTCCAAGCTCGTCAGCTTCAGGGGACCGTCCTCGATCGATGCGATGAAACCGCTCTGCGGCCGCTCAAGTGCCTTGGCACCACCCCGTCAAGGACAGGGCACGATGGGCACAAGGGCATGGCGTGGCCGGGGTGGGAAGCTGACTCGATACTCACACTGCCGCTCAAGACCCTCCGAGGCAAGCCCCTAGGACCCGGACTCTTGGCTCAGCCAGCCGCCCGCAGCTCCCGCGGCCCAAGCTCGGCGCCGCACACGGCGCGCGCGCGCGCCTCGCTGTGCAGCTCAACGAAGGCACCGGGCAGCACGAAGCACCACCACGACAGGCTCTCGAGCAGCACCAGCAGCAGCACCCGTGTCAGCTGCTGCGCCAGCGGCAGTGGCGGCGGCCTGGGCCTGCACCTGCGCATCGGGACCGGACCAGCACCGCCACTGGGACCGGACGGCGCCGCGGAGCATCGCAGTCGGGGCTCGCCGGGGAGAGACTGGCTGCGGCCGCGGGCCGGGCCGGGCGGGCCGGGGTGGCAGGACACTCTGGTCTCTGTACAGGATCAGCGATCCCACTCTGCTCCCCCGCGCCCAAGCGCGCCCCGCCGAGCCTGCCACCAAGTCCAACGGGAGGGGAGGCCTAGCTCATCTGCTCTTGGCTGGTACTTACAATTATGTAATGAGGTGAAAAGAGGGTTGTCCCCTTTTATTGTTTGTTGAACATGACATATTTGTCCATTAATTTTAACTTGAATTTTAAAATGTCTGTGTGTACGCAGCCATTGACATTTCATTTGCTCTATGGTTATAGCTCAAAATTTTGTAATTTTCATTTTTTTTTTATTTTTTGGGAAATTTACAGAATGATGTTGGGAGCGACGAGGAGACAGACTGCGGTTGCTCGGTCCCTGTCCGGCCGTCTTGCCTGTATGATGGCGTTACGGCAAGTGCGCCGCGAGCCGAGAGGGAAGTCCCACCCCACCCAACCCGCACGGCCTGCGGAGGCACCGGCTTATTACTTCACCTGTGGCAGTTAGTTTGAATGGTTTTCTTTAGTGTTAGTTTGCACTAAGCTTTTGAATATTCAACTGGGCTCGTATTCAGATCTCCCAATGAGTAATTGACAATTCCCTCACCAATTGTTACTTTGCAAAGATTTAAAATCTTTCACTCACTTTCTGATTTTAAAACATAAGCCAAAATATATCTAGAAATAAATGATACAGCAATAAAATTCTGAATTATTTATTATCTTTGGCTGATATAAATTATTTTATTTAAGCGAAACATGATATGAAGTGTGCGATCAGGTCAATGTGAATTTGATTGGTTTCCTTTAGCTTTTGCTTTGCCATCGGTATTCTGGTGTGGCAACATTTCTACAAGAAGATTTAGAAGAAGGTCAGGGGGATGACTGACTGAGATCAATAACCACCCAACTACCACACAGGCACACCGCAGTGAGTTGAGGACATGCCATGACTGAAGCAAGTCTACATCGGCCTCCTTTAGAAAGAGAAAGAGTAAATCAATGACAGGACTTTCTAAAAGAAACTTGAAAACCAATCATAAATTATATATTTACCTTCAAGACTGTGTCATTAGACATATTGTACTGAGATAGATGAATAAAATCATCTCCTTTTGCAGCTGCAAGTGCTAATATAAGACCTCCAGTATAAATTGGAATCAAGAGCCAAGGTATTCGGGGGCGAACAGACAACAGATCCACAAGGTAAGGCCAATCGCCACGAGCCAGGTCCAATCTGAAAATAAGAATTGAGAAAAGAGTGAGGAAACTATAAAGATTGGCTCATCACTACAATTATATTTTGTAAGCATACCTGTCAAATATGGAAACAAGGCACACACTTGTCAGAAGAAAAAAAGTGGTTGTGAAAATTAGAGAAAAGTGGCAGTAAAATGAAAGAAAATGGACTGCTTCTTCAGGTGAAGATCCCAAAAGTCTATCAACCTGAATAAAACATTAACACAGATTATCAAAGTAAGAGAAAAACAGGACTTTTTTTTTTTTACTTTGAAGTTTTACAAACCACTATAGCCTGCATCATGGCAAGTCCTGCCAGAAGTCCATGACAGAAGTCAGCTAGAGGAAGCCACATTTTTTGCACAGCTATGGCTATATCAAGTGCACTTGCTGTGCTTAAATCAAACCACCTTATTCAAAAAAATATTTTATTTTTAAATGGCTTGTAACGTAATACAATCACTTCTAAATGTTTTCAACTACCTGCTATCTGAGGGGCCTCCAGTGTCTGCCAAAGCAGCACAGCGGGGAACAGAAGAAAAGCCATCATAGTGCTCTACGTACACACAATCTCTTCCTTTTTGTATTCGGCATTGCTCAGTATCACCATCAACTTCATTTTTATAGAACAAATAAATTAAAGCAATATTAATCACTCAGATAATAGGCTCTGCTATCACTTAGCCAGTTACTTTACTTATTCTACTTTATTGAGAGTTGTTGTATTACCATAGTATGCATACTGCGATCCATATGTATTTGGTACTGGGGTATCTAAAATATCATCTGGCATTTCTCTGAGGACTCTGGTCACTGGAGTCTCAAGAAAATCATCCAGGGTTTTGTTTCTGTGTCTGCTTCTCTTCTTATGGTAACGACTGTGCTCACTTTTCCCTGGTGCTGATGCTCCTCGGGTTGATTTCTGAGCAATGATAAATCATTTGATTATTTATGTTTTTTTCCATAAACTGACAAGACTTCCGGGTGGAAATAAGCGGGCTCACTGGTTCGTCAGAATCATCCGGGTGTTGTTTTTCCCTGCTCCTACTAGTAGATGTGTGCTTTCTCCTCTCTTCTGCTGCACTCCTTTGGCTCCTCTTTGACCTGCTCCTGAAGAAATGTAGAGTCAGTAAGTGTAAGCCCCGTGAGTTGTGGGCGAGGGGAAGTCCAGGCCGGGGCGGGGCCTTACTGACACTTCATCAGTCCCTACCTCCTGGAGCTGGCCCTCTCCCCTTCCCGCTCCCGCTCCCGCTCCTGCCGACCGGCTCCCCCGGACGCTTCATGTTTCGGGGATGGACTTTCCCTCCGACTACGACGGCTGGAGTGCGGGCGGTCAGACGCTGAATCTTCTACATCCATTTGTACAGTTACAGCATCTTCTGAAAAGAGGACTGGGAAGAAAAATCTGACAAGGGCAAGATGTCATAAAAGTAAGAGACACACACGATTAGATTCGTTCGATAGAATTCACTTGATACGGTAAAAGATTAGAGCGCGTCGTATTGCTGCAGTTGGAAACTTACAGTTTCTGGGTGATGCGCGCACGTCCCTCAGTTGTCAGCGACCATTCCGCCTTTGAGGCCTAGGGCTATCAATATTAAAAGCATCGCCAGTGAACATACTGGAGATTATAGCAGGTTTTATTGGAAAAGGCTCGTCCACTGTGATCAGACATTCAATCAACAAACAAATCTAAACAAACCACTGCTGCCAACTCTACTCGTCGGTTGGTAATACCTGATCCGCTCTGCGCCCTCTGCATTGCGCTGCGCTACGCCTTGTAGAAAAATTCGGAACGCGAAACGCGACATGTTTTGATTTGAATTCCATTTGATTTGCCGGTTGCGGTGTGGCGCGCTCCATCTCTTGTCGTGATTGGGTTTCTTTGAGCCAAATTTATTGTGTCCTTTTTTAAGGATCCTTTTTCCTCCGTGAATATTGTTAATATAATTCTAGCAATAATGACTGACACTCAACTGAAGGCCAAGAACAATATTACCTTGAAGGGTTCAGCTGAAATAGTGATGGAATACTTAAGTATGTAAAAACGTTTAATCCAATTTCATTAAAAAAAATAATTATGATTTGATTATGCTTTCTGTTAAATGTGATACTTTAATCAATTCATTCCCTGCTAAACTTGTTGTCAGTCGTTTATATGGAAGCGAAAATGTCAATTTTAATTTGTGTTACTGCTGTTTCTTTGTTCCTCTACTTTACACTAGACTTCACTTAATCTTTTCATATCATTTCAGATTATGGTATTAACAGTATTCTGTTTCAAAGAGGTGTGTACCCTCCTGAAACATTCAAAACCGTTGAAAACTTTGGATTGTCGATTTTTGTGTCAACTGATGAAAAGATCATATCTTTTGTGGATACAGTCCTCAAGCAAATGAAAGGTAATTTACCAATTATTATTATCATTATTATTATTATTAAACTATTTATTAATGTGTTTTATTTTAACGTGATTTTACTAGACTGGTTGTTGGAGGAGAAGGTTCAAAAAATCTCCATGATCATTACAAATATCAGCACGAAAGAGGCTCTAGAACGTTGGGATTTCAATGTTAAATATGAAGCACCATCTGGTGGAACAACAGATATTCAGGAACTGAAGGACACCAAGGTTGCAAGGAATGGCAAAATGGATGCATCCAAAGTTGGCATTAAGGAGCTAAAAGTAATCCAAAATGAAATCAGGGATGTTCTTCGTCAAATTTGTTCAACTGTTAGCTTTTTACCACTTTTGGACTGCCTTTGTACGTTTATAGCTTCTTTTGTCATGCTTCAAGTAATATGAATGCACTGATTTGGTTTTCTCATATTAATTTATGCCTTTAGGTGCATTTGATATACATATATACACTAATCAAGATTGTGAGGTGCCTGATGACTGGAATGAAACTGCTCCCTGTGTCATCGCAAATTCCCAGGAATTGCAACTAAGAACCTTCTCAACTTCACTTCATCACATGGCTACTGTCGTGAGCTACAAGGCAGAGTAGTCAGAGCAGTAACCAGCAGCTTTAAAGCATGCTTTCGTGATATTCTTTTTTACTGCATTGTACCAATGGTAAGTTCATCCAACTCAATTTTAGTTTTTTATTCACATTCCAATTTTATTGAAATTTGGTCAGTAAAGGGCATGTTCGTCACAACAGTGCCGTATTAACAAATACTGATTTTAAAAAATAAAAAAATTCATTGTTATGGCAGTCATTTGTTAAGTTCTAGTTGCATTATTTTTGCATACTTCTTTTCCAGTTTTAGTAATTTAAGACTGCTGGCCAGGACAAGTAAATAGTATTTATTCTTTCATATGATTGGAATTGTTAATATAACTGATATTTTAGCAAAGTATTTTCTTAAAGATGTACATGTATTATTGTAGCTTTTATTTCTTCTTTTCTGCATTTCTGTTGTTGGGGTACTTATTAGTGCTGTCAATTTCATCATACCAATAATTAATATGAATTTTTCTGTCATGAAATACAATTATAAAGTCAACGCTCTCTGTATTTGTCTCTTCCAACATAAAATTCTTTATTTTTACATTCTAACAGTTCAATCTTCTAGAAAGGGAGGCTATTTTTTTTATTTATATTTTCTTCACATTACCTTAAAGGGGAATTTTGTAATTGTTCAAATCTTACCCTGAAGCCAAATGAGGCCATGAGTAAGCTTGATCTAATGTACCTTTTTGGACTAGATTATTTGATTCCTCCTAAAATTACCATGGACCTCATATTTGTTTACTCACTTAAAGTAACATTGAGGGTCTCATTTATATAAGCGTGGTGTTCTTCATTTTTGATTTTGTTGGGAATAGTTTGAGGATTGTCCACTGCCCATGGCTGTCTTTCACCTGATGCAAATATCCCATATATTAAAGCTCCAATTAAATAAACAGTGCTGCTTATCATGAAGACTATTCTCCATTGGGCTGGTGTCTGAAAATATTGAAAATATTATTTCTCTTAATAGATGGTAATATTATTTTCAAAGGTCGATTTAGTATCATAAGAAGTTATATACCTTGTCTTGAACGATGTAACCAGTTATATGGGGGCTTATCATACCAGGCAAAGTTGCAACAGTGTTTGAAATTCCCATGAGGATACTAGCATATTGTGGAGCAATATCAAGGTGATTTACACTGGTGGTGAAGGATAAGAAAGTTCATAACCAATATTTTAAAATTACAATGAATTTAGTTGAATTCGTTATTGGGTTTCTTTTGAATTGGTCTCTCTCGACTGATGTTTCACATACCTGAATGCTGACCATGCAAATCCACCAAGTCCAACTGCAATTGTTAAGCATAAAACTATAGCCCATGAAGACATCATGTAGGCTGCTACCATCATAAATATTGTCTGGCTGAGGAATGCACCACAATTAAATAGCTTTCGCACCTGAAATAAATAGGAAGCACTGTCAATATTCGAGCTATTTGATTCCACTCTATACCTCTCATTAAAAGCAACTCAATATTAAAGTGTTTCTTTCTAGAATTTTTTTTCTGAAATATAGTCACTTGCCGCGGTGGTGGACATTCTGCCCGCCCTCAGCCAATCTGCTAAGTGTCCAGCTGCCTGCAGAATAACAGACATACAGATGTAGGGAAGAGCAGAGAGTAGCCCAGACTTTTCAATCTCTACATGTAGAACATCTGTCGATAGAGGAAACAAAATTATAAGATTTTAAAAGGCACCTATCAACTGTCACCCAACGAGCACAACTTGTTAAAACAAACCTTTCATGAAAGTAGGTAGTTGCGTTAAGAGTGTATAGAACCCCCAGTTTTCACTAAAATGTGCGGCCACTATAGCCCATACTGGCATAGATGTCAGGAACTTGCCCCAAGGTTGTTGTGTCAGCTGTTGAAGGAAATCAAAATCCAGGAGGTGTTTTGAAACAAAATTTTCATGCATGACTTTGCAAGAAGTTTTTTTGAGATACAGAATCATGTTTTTAATTTCATTGGGCTCTTTTACTGTGCTTGTACAGTAGATTTCACTCAAGTTTAACACTTCTATACACACAGATATTTTTTATTAAATTCTTTCATTTATTAAATTCTTTCAATACTGTACCCACCTTTGGATCTGGAACTGATGCAAGTGTGCTCTGGATGTAGTGTAGCTCTTCATACGAAATTTGTGGGTCATCCTCGGGGTTTTCTTTTACTAAATACAGCCAAAATGCATACCAGACCAAGGCAGCCACACCTGTGCATTTGCAGACATTTCGATTGTTTAAAAACACAATTTGATTTAAATCAGTGACGTCACTTGTCAAAATTTAGTCATCTTGACAGACTAAGATAACTATAGATGGTCAATATATCTAAATTTTGTCAGTGACCTCACCTGAAGTCATATCCACAATGGTTTGCCCCACTGGGTAAATAAGCTAATTGAATCCATTGCAGTTCTTACCGAACACGTAGAAGATTGAGGGCCAGCCCAGGTGCGCGGCCAGGACGCCGCTCAGGGGCAGGGACACCACGGTGCCGGCGTAGCTCCCGGAGAAGGCGATGGTGGCGAGGCGCGAGCGCTCGGCGGGCGGCGCCCAGCGCGCCCACACGGCGTGGATGCAGGGGTAAGTCACGCCCTGCGGGGTGAAAAAAAATCAGTCGTCAACCCCTCGGAAGATAACACCTGCCTTCGCGGTGGTGCATGCAAGGGCGGGGCGCCTGGGCCCGGGGCTGGGCTGGGGCGGGGGTCTCTCGGTGGGGTGACCGACCTGCTCTGCTGGACATTCCCTCTGGCCGTGCCGGGCCGGTGACCCCCGTGACCCACTCCTTTCACTGCTGCCGGGCCCAGCTGGACGGCGCCGCGCCGCGGCCCTGCCCCCGTCTCGCCGCCGCGGCGCCACGGCAGCGCAGCTCGCTCCACTTTTCCCCGAGCGGCTTTTCCTTCCGAAACCGATCCGCGATAAATTATGGATGGATGGAGGCGGCTGAGTTGCGCCACGGCCATCTCCGTTCCGCTGGTCGACTTCCTCCGCGGGCTGATAGCGGCCGATAGCCCTGCCCTGCACGGGACGCGGCCGCTGGTCACGCAAGCCATGCAGCTGTGCAAGGGGCTTCGCGAGTAAATCGTTTTAGTCGCACACCTACAAGTGCGTGAAAAAAAATATGCCACCAGCAAGTGAACGACATTGGTACTCTTGGTTCCCCTGTGCAGGCAGACTCCGTTGTCAGTTTCCGGTGCCCGTGACGAGGCTCTGCTCTGCTCTGTCGGCCCGCGCCGGCCCTGCCCGGCAGTGTAATTGCCGTGTCGCTGTCGCTGCGGTGCGACAAAGGCGAAGTGCAAAGCCGCGCAAAGCTCTTACCGGACCGGACCGGACCGACCTAATCACGTCATCGTACCTCGGAAACGGAACTCCGAAGTCCGTGGCGTGCCGCTCGCCCCGCCGTTACGCTTGTCTGTGCTGTACGTGTGTGAGAGAGGGGCGGTGGCGGTACGTACCCTGAGGTAGGATCAAAGTTCAAACAACAAAATACAGTACACAGACAAATATTTTATAGCACTTTTAGACATACAGGAAAAGTCCACAATAAATTTGAAAAAAAAAAAAGATGGAAAACACTTCCCACAATTAACATGTCACACGTAAATGATACAGGAGCAAATGTTACGATACCTTTGTA
This sequence comes from Frankliniella intonsa, assembly GCA_033675135.1. Classification (NCBI taxonomy): domain Eukaryota; kingdom Metazoa; phylum Arthropoda; class Insecta; order Thysanoptera; family Thripidae; genus Frankliniella; species Frankliniella intonsa. The sequence continues at coordinate 10,397,407 of CM066253.1, forward strand.
AATCGTTTCAAAACAAATCTACTTTGAGAATAAAAATTACACCTTGGATATAATTTTCTTTTACAGTTTCTAGACTAGGAAATCACAGATAGAGCATCCTCGGATTCATCTATTACATACTCTTCCTTTATGGCGGTGTTGTAACCGGCAGCTAAAGTGTCCTGGGATTCATCTATTACATACTCTTTCTTTATGGCGGTGTTAAAACCGGCAGCTAGAGCGTCCTGGGATTCATATTTTACATACTCTTCATTTGTTGCAGTGCCAAAAACGGCAGCTCTATCACACAGAGCATCCAGCTCCTCATCGGTGTAACCTTATAATTTAAAAAATGACAAGAATATAATGATTATTAGATATTTCAGAACTTCATTTGAAACAATGTTGAGCAGGTTTACCTAAACCAGTGCTGGGATCAATTTTATTCAAAATTTTAGCTTGCTGAAGTAGTTCTTTTAACTCATAGACACTAATAATCTCATGTTTCTTCCAATTATGGAATTTTCCTATGTTAAAACATACAAAGCTTTATCACCCATACAAAAATCTCAGGAACTCATGGGAAACTAGTTCTTTCATGGTGCCTTCCAGATTTTTTATTAACTGTTAACTGTGACAATAAAATATGAACCACCAAAAATATTTACCATGCTGGACAACAATTTTGTCCAGTTGCTTTTTCCTCTCTGCCACTTCTATTAAGCGCTCATCAAATGTTCCTTTTGAAATAAATCGGTAAATAGCAACAGGCTTGGTTTGGCCGATGCGGTGGCAACGATCTTGTGCTTGTAAGTCAACCTGTGGATTCTAAATGAAAAGCAAAATTTAATCATTGCACTCACACAGATTGAAAAAGAATGTAAAAATTATAATTTCCTCAGCCGAATGAGACTAACCCAATCACTGTCATATAAAATGACAGTATCAGCAGCCACTAAATTAATACCAAGGCCACCAGCCCGCGTAGAAATAAGGAATACAAATACATCATCATCTGAATTGAATTTTTTTATGTTCTCCTGTCGATTAGCAATGTTACGAGTTCCATCCAATCTAGTATATATATACCCTCTCATTTCTAAGTAAGCTTCAATAACATCTAGTGTCTTGGTAAAGACTGAAAATATCAAAACCTTCGAGAGAGATAAATAATTAAATAAATTAAATGGTATGAAGTTTGCCTGATTTCGTTAAATTTAGTTTAAAAACACAACTTGGTCATACCTTGTGTCCATTGCTTTTCAGACGCTTTAACATTGCATCAAGTACTTTCATCTTTCCAGACCGCTCCACAACCCTCTCATCAACTTCGAACCATTGAGTACCAGGTATTACTGGGTAACTCACTGTGTAAGGATGGCTGCATATCAGTCTTAAAGCTTGCATAGGATGACGCTTTTTAATATCTGTGATAAATTCCTCATCTGGTTCTGCAAGTCCCTCTAGTAGTTTGTCAACTACTAATTCATCATTACTATGATAAAAGAAGGAAACAATAGTCTGGGTATTCGCCAAAATTGTGTAATAGTATCATATTAACATTGTATAAATACCAGTCATCCCGTTGAAATGTCTTTTGAATTGAATCCATTGATACACCTTTTTCCAACCAATAATAATATCCTGGTTGTGCAGGTGCAGCACGCCGTCTTCGTGGTCTCTCAGGCTCTGTCTCATTTTTATATTCTTCTCTTGATGTTAATTTTTGGCGTTTAATAGCCCTACATAAGGCCACTGGATCATCAAATCCTTTCTTTCTGCCCTTGGTTTACCAATAAAACAGAATTATAAATAACTACTCAATGAGCAAAACTCCATAAAACTAAAACATTGACACTTCAACTTCAATATACCACAAACCTGCAATAAATCGAGAGTCTTGTCAACAATTGCTGAATAAATCCTCTCTTGCCACTTTGTAAAAGTGGCATATACAATAATTTCCTTTTTAGGAGGTAAATTCAAACCAGCATCAGCTTTTATTCTTCTAAGAAGAAAAGGCTTTAAAATCTAAGAAGACAGAGAGGAACCTCACACAAGATCATTTTATAGAAAAGCAATAAAGTACAAGTTTTTTGTACATATAAAAACTTGCCTTATGGAGTGTACTGAAGACCTCACTGTCCTCTTCAGCCACAGCAACATTGTCATTTGCTTCATCAAGAAAAGAATCGTCAAACCAATTTAAAAATACATCAAGATCTGGGATTTTCTTGGGATGTAGAAAGTCCAGAAGAGACCACAACTCAGTCATATTGTTTTGTACAGGGGTCCCTGTTAGGATGCAGCCATTGGAGAAAGTATATTTTCTCAGTTCCCTGAAAAGAAATAAATTAGGTTTTAAAATTACATACAGTGCACAATAAAAAAGGTTTAAAAGAATGAAAAATTACTTGATAAGAATGCCCTCCGGATTTTTAATTCGTTGCCCTTCGTCAATAACAAGGTATCTCCAGTTGATTCTTTGCAAACAAGAATCTCGAAGAAGAGTATCAAAAGTTGTGATGACCACTGGAAATGATTTAATTTTATCGTTTACCTTGCTCCGTATAAAAATTTCTTTTTCTAAATGGAGTCTTTTCTCTTGAGGACCATAAAACAGGATAACTGGAACCTATGGGTCAGAGAATTTCATGACATGCACTGTTTGATACTACAAAATACACAAATACCAAAGTCACTAACTTTTGGTGCAAATTTCTTGAATTCGTCGATCCAGTTTTGAACAGCTGATAATGGGGCAATAACAAGGAAATGATCTCCATTGCCATTTCCTTCTTCCAACAAGAAAGAGATCAGAGATATAACTTGAAGAGTTTTACCAAGACCCATTTCATCAGCAAGAATACCACTAGCTCCACAATTGTCTAAAGCCTGTTCAAAATTGCAAGGTGTTAAAAAATAAATGCAACTACATATTTAAAACGTACTCTTGGCCTATTACTTTCAGTGTTGAAACTACTCACCACCAACCAATCTAGACCTTCAAGCTGATAATCTCGCATCACCGCCCCTTCCACTAGGGGCGGCTGATGTTTTGACTAAATTAAGAAAAAGGAGTATGGCGAGTAAGTGCAAAGTTGACAAAACTATGGAGACACACTAGTCTAGGGAGTCGCGAGGTGGCACTTGGCGGGACCTGGTTCTGTACGATCGCGCAAGAGAGAGGGTCGGTCTTCTAACCCCTCAGAATACTAAATGGGTAATATTGAGAAAACTTTGTTCCACAGTTGTCTTTACGAACATTATAAGTCATCATTGAAACATTCAGCCATGAAGATATTTATACATAGTTTCGACAAAAGGTGATTAAAAAAGCTCCAATAGCTGTCTGTCTCTCTCCCGCTGAAGTGCAGAACGTAGGCCCGTCGGTTTTGTTTCATATTTCTTACCTTACACTTCACTGTGAGCTAGCGATTTAAGCACCGTTATGTGTGTAAACACGGGGTGAGTGCACCGAACCTTATTGCGTCTCCTAAGTCTAGCCTGACTCCATGATTAATAAAATATAAAAGACAGCCCCATACAACATTCCAGAGTTTCAATCGTTTTACCTTTCTATCTTCCTGGCGCATGTGTGCAACAATCTGTTTCAGCAGAATCTCGCTGTATTTCTCTAACTCAGCACGCGTGAAGCGTGTTGAGTGAGCCATGTTTACAGCAGCGCAGCGCCACACGTTACTAGTTGTTGATAATCAGTGCTCTGCTATTTGAGGACTTGCAAAGCGCGTCGCTCCTGGTCGCTCCGGGTGGCGGAAGGTGATGGAGAGGGTAGGTCAGGTCGGCGGGCCGTGAACGTGCACGGTCGGCTCGGCCCAGTGGAAAGTGCGGTGTGTATGTTGTGCGTTGTGATGTATGATTGAAGTTCATCTCAACAACAAGTATCACAGTATGACTTGCTCATGGAGCATTACAGATTTTTCATTTCATGGCTATAGTCCATACTTTTATTCTTTTGATTATCCCGAGCAAAATTTGAGGACACAACTGGCAATCGGGGTTTGTATTCGCTTGTTTGTAATTTTCAACAGAAAGAACTTAAAGTCGTCCCAGCCAATCTTCTCGATTCTTGCGACCGTTGCTGCTACGTAAAATTTCATTTTAAAGGCAACTTAGAAAGCAAAATCTTTTACGGGGGTGGTTCAAAGCAGTTTACAAAGAGTCTCTGATATTTGACGGGCCAATTTTGCGGTGAAAAATAGCTTAGACACTAAATAGACCTTTCCAGGCTGTTCAGCGTCTCTTTGAGTGTATTTTGTTATTTTTTAGGTAAGTTGTGATTGATGTTCCAATCTGAGGTGAACTCCGTGTAGGGCGATCCTTAAAGAGTGGAAAGGCATGATTTGTGGGGCCCGGCTCGTTTCGGATCGTCGTATGTAGCGGCTCAAAGATACGCGCCCCAAATACCAACAATGTCACCCCTAAAGGTGCCCCCACAATGAACTCTTCGGGAGTTGACGGCACGAAAATTTGGGTATCAGGAATTTAATTCCTGCTCCCACCTGTGCTTGGGCTCTCCGGGTAGGCCGCCACCTTCACACCAGTGATCGGCGGTCTGTCGCAGGCGCTCTCATTAGCTCCGCCTCGGTAACGTCCATTGTGGGGGCGCCATAAAACAGCGCGGCCTTACCTCAAACAGGCCCTCGACGATCCTGACGGCGACGAGCCAGGCGGTGCCCGCCCTGGCGATGGGCGGCGTGAGCAAGGTGAGGACCGCGGTGGCCGCCAGCCCCGCGCCGTACACCCGGCTGCCGCCCACCCGCGCGGCCAGCCAGCCTCCGGGCACCTGCAGCAGAGCGGGGCGGAGGTAAGGGCTGAGCTCCAGCTCAAGGGCGATGCGCAGCGACCTGACCTACCTTACCTGCGTCACGATGTAGCCGTAGAAGAACGAGCTGAGAATCAGGCCTTGCGTCGTCGAGTCCCAGTCGAACTCCGCCGGGATCTGTTGGTTTCGGGAGTTTAGGAAATGGCGTGACTGAAAGTTGGGCGGGCGCGCGCCGCCGTCGCCGTCTCACTCACCTGCACGGTGGTGCCGTTGGCCAGGGTGGCCGTGCCGGCCGTGGTCATGGCCACAATGGCGACGCTCAGGTTGACGCGCAGCGCGTACACGTTGAAGAAGCCGAGGAAGGCCATGGCCGCCACCACGTACCTCCGCCGCCGCCAGAACTTCCATCCGGGTGCCGAGGGGTCGGCGGGGGCGCTGCGCGGGGAAGACAATTAAACGTTTGCTCTGGTTTGCTCTCGAGGAGGGAGCGTCCCAGCGGATGACATCTGACAGCACTGGAGAAACAGAGGTGTGACTTGACCCCTATGAAAGGTGTTACAGGTTGAATAGTCTTGCAAAGGCATTAAAACTCGACACAGGCATTCATTGTAACACCCTCGAGTGATTTTTAACGCCTTGGCAAGGGCATTTCGCTCTAAAAATGGATACCCCCCCCCCCTGTAAATGAATGTGTTGAGTCACACCTCGTTTGTATTCCTAGTGAGGCCATTGCTGCTCATTGAAATATGCTCATGAGCATATGGTGTACTCACGGCGGTGCTGGGGCGGTGGAGCCGTACGCGACGCCCGCGGCCGCGGGGAGGTGCTCGCCCTCCATCCCTGCTGTACCGCTGTGAGCCCCGGACCCGACCCGACCGCTGGAGGTAGAGACGAACGAGGCGCAGCGCGCAGCGGCGCAACACTGTACAGCCCGCGTAAACGAAACGTCAGTGACAGGGCTTAATCGTAGCAGCAGTGTGTGTGCTTTTCTCAATGGAAACGTAGGCAGGACTAAAGGTATACAGTACAGGGGGTGGGGTGACATTTTCTACGTTCAAAAGCTCAACAGAGTGCGTCGATAGCTCAACAAAATAGCTGAGAGGAGTTACCGCTGTGCAAGGAAAATAAAAGAGGATTGACCTTTTAGACGTGCACGCCCGCCGCGGGCCCCGGGGCCACTCCATGAGGAGTTAAGGGTCTGTTAAGGGTGCTCCATCGGACGGTTAGTCCCTCCCCCTCCCGCCTCGCTACTCATACCCCAGGTATTTGCACGGCTTTAGCTTCAATCCTCGACAGTGAACAGTTTTACGTTGGGTGTAGTACGGTCCCCGTCCCGTCCCACAGTGCGAGTCAGCCTGGCCCTGGCGCTGCAGGCTGTCGCTGTAGTGTAGGCGGGGAAGTGCAACTGAGCTGAGGACGGTGACCTATGTCCGTGTCGCTCGCCAGCTCCAGCTCCAGCGACATGCGTTACGGGGCGGGGCGGGGCGGGGCGGGGCGGGCGCACGGCGCACAGCTGACAAACCTAACCTCTTCACTCGACTGGACTGGACCTGGCCGGTGCGGCGGCTCCAGGCTACGCGGGCTGTGCTGCGCGGCGGCTCAGCTGCTGCTGCTGGACACGGCGCTGCGGCGGCGAGGGCAGCTATCGCACTGCAGTCATGTGGAGCGGGGCGGGGCGGGAGTGGGGCCTCTGGTGGCGCCCCACCCGTACCGGCCAGGGCTGTGCGGAGAAAGGGGCCGGGCCGGGCCGGGCCGGGCCGGGCGAGGGCGCTGGAGCTGGAGCCGGTCCGTGCGTGGCTGGAGGGGCGCGCCTGCCTGTCGCCTTGCGGACTGGAGCTGAAGTGGACAGTCGCCGGGCCGGGCTGGACCGGGGCTGAGCAGGACATTGTGGATCACTCACGCCTCGAAGTGGTCTGGGGGTGTTCCCTGTCCCGCCCGGCTTGTGCATGTGCAGTTGTGCTCTCGTGGGGTAGTGGTGCCTGTGCCTACCCGCTCGAGCCCTGAACGCACTGCTGCAGGCCGACGCTTCGGCGTTCGCCCAGGGTGTCCACTGGACTTAACTCGGTGGGCTCGTTGACGTAAGACAGCGCGGGAAATGTGTATGGTGCGATCTATACCGCGAACGTGACCATCGCGTCGTGACGCGGGCGGTCCGCTCCACGCCGCGCAGGGCGGGCGCAGCCTTCTCCGGAACCTATCCACCCTTCCCTCCCTCCTTATCGCGTCCTGACGCGGGCCGCTGCGCTGCCGTGCTGCCCGTCCTGTTGGTCCTGGTCGTGTCGTGTCTCAAGGCTCACACCCCGCTCCGCTCCGCTCCGCGCTGGTATTGAAACGCGCTCGTAGAGAAAGTGAAATGTTTGACGGGGCACTGATGATGGTGATTGCGCCATGAAGTGTCCGCACGGGCGCCTCGCCTCGCCTCAGCAACGCGTCTGTCCCGTCAGTGGGCGCGGCGCGGCGCGGCGCGCGGAGGCAGGCGCACGTGCAGGCGGCGTGCGTGTTCACTACTTTGCATATCTGCACGCCCTGCTGGCAATACCCCTCGAGTCCGAAACCGCGCGCTAATGTATTCTCAAGTTTTGTTTGAGTCGCGCACATGATCGGGGCGGGACGCCTTGCCGCCCGCCGGGGGGAGGAGGGGAGGGGGCTGGAGAAAGCTGTTGCGATGACGCCCCCCCCCCCCTCCCGGGGTCATCCGCCTCCCATCGCATCTGACTGAAAGGGAATGAAGAAGCGCCTCGCTGACGCGCCACACGTGTGCACACGTGTCCCGCAGCGCCGCGCCGCGGTGGTGGCGAGGAGGGGAACTACCGGTTACGTACGAGGTGTCCTGGAGGGGAGGGCGCTGACTATGGGCTTGAGCCCCACCCCTCCCCTCCCCCACCTCTTAGGTCACTTCGCCTCCCATCACGGTGCATCGGTCGCTCTGCTGCTCGGCTCGGCGCAGCCATAAATTTTACCCGGTGGTCATCGTTCTGTGATGTCTTCGTTCGGCCGGGTCCGGGCCGGGCTCCTCGGGCCTCCTCCTCCGTGGGTGCACAACCAGTCCAGTGGGCAACCCGCGGAGCGGGACCCTTCTCTCTGGGGCAAACTTTCGCCCACTCTGTTGGCCGCACGTGGAATGGCCATTATTTTTACATGTCACATGTGTGTCATAGTGTCACGTACGGCATGTCTTTACCATGGGAGCTGACGGAGCTGCCTGAGAACCAATACGTCGCTTGTGCAGGGTTGTCAGCTGGGCAAAAGACCGCCGCAGCACACGCGTGTGTTGCCGACGGTATCGCCGCCCGCCTACTAGGCAGCTCCCCTGCACGCGTGTGTCGGCAGGCGAGGCGGCGACACCTGGCTGTCACATGGGGGCGTGTGTCGGCCACCGAGGGTGAGGGTGTCCTCTCCGCGCTGGCCTGCGGGGAGGGGCGGGGCGGGGCGCGCCGCGCCGCGCAGGCAGGCAGCCCATCCGGCGCGGGGGCCCGCCGCGCCGCCGCGCCGCCGCGTCGCTGGCAGACCTGAGGACCGCTCTCGCCCCGCCTCGCACTTCTGTCCTTGTCGCACTCGTTGCGGTGTCCCATGCGGGGCATGGCGGTGCGGAGCGGCGGTGCCCCAGCCCAGCAGTGCAACAAGGACGGAGCTCCGGGAGCGATCCTCGCCTGGCCTGCCTGCAGGTGCAGGGGGCTGCACGCTGGAGCTGGAGCTGGAGCTGGAGGCGCCGCTGGCAGTGGCAGACCTTGCCGACGCGCCGCGCCGCGCCCCGCCACGCCGCGCCGACCAACTTATTAGACGAAGGTTGGAGCGATTATCATCTTGCAGCCCGCCGTGCTGCGCCGCGGCGCTCCGTTCGATGGCGACATCTTCTGCTCGACGTCGCCACTCTGAGTAACGGTCCTATTTTGATGACACTTCAACTTCTTGCTGCCCGCAGCGGCGCCTGCGGGTCACTCGAGGTCCACAGGTGGCAATGAGTTTTCGAGACATCCAATAGCGAATTTTAATGATTCCGCTCGTTGGAAAATTTCATTTTTGTTTTTATTATGAACTAATATCAAATAAGTTTTTTTTAAAGACAACTAAATCATCCCCATTCTTATATGATTATTTTGTCGGCCTGTAATTGATGTCTAGGATATCAAATTGACTGGGCAGTAACATAGGGCAGTAAGCTGCTGAGGCATCGTTACGTCAGCGCGTGAGCAGCCGCTGCTCGCTGGACCGAGGAGACGAGTCCTCCGGGACAAACTTCATAACTACAGTAATCCCGCGGCTCTCGGCCGGCGCGGCCCGGCCCGGCCCGGCCGGGAGCGCTGCGCTGGCTCACTCCGTATTCTATCGCCCGCCTGGACTTTCTCTGACGAAGAACGGTGACCAGGCCGAGACCCTTAGACGATCCAGAGAGCCTGGAAAACCTCAAGGTGCTGGAGGGCTCGGAGAGGATAGAGAGACTTAGAGGCTGGAGGGCATGCAGAGCATAGAGATTCTTCTCTGGGCTAGAGGGCAGGGAGAGCCTGGAGGCCTAGAGTGTCTCAGGGACTAGCTTGGAAGGACAGCCCTAGGAGTTGGACGGCACGGAGGGCGTGGGGGCTTTTAGCGTGAGAAGTGAGAGATTTGTTGAGGGTATCGGTGCCTGAGGAGCCGGGGGGCGGGGCGGCTGGCGATGGCTTTGCGCAGCGCGTCGCGGAGGCAGAGACCCTCCTCTCCTCGGCCTGCAGTGCCTGCAGTGCCTGCAGTGCAGGAATGTGACCGCTGCGGCCCGCTAGGCCCCGGCACGGCGAGGCGCGGCGCGGCCCCAGCCAGCCCGGTGGCTCCTGCAGGGTAGCGACCGCTTATTGCACACATGAGTCTCACCGCCTCGACTCGACCTCACGTTGAGACACCGGCGCTCACGCGCTCACACACACACACTCACCCGCGCGCGCGCACGCCCCACAGTAAACCGCGACCGTGTTTGCGAGAAGGAAGCAAGAAAACAACTCATCGTAGACCATAAAAGGAGGACGTATTTATTCCTCGAGATTACTTATGGGCAACCCTGGGAACAATATATCGGCAGTTCTTGACGCTCTGCCCGCTCTGCCCTTCTGTGCCCGCAGTGCTTTGCCGGCTTTGCCTAGCTACCCATTATTGACCGGGAGGTTGGCAGGCCGACTCGGCCGGAACCACCGGAACATACTGGGGAGACAACTTCGCATCGCTTCCTCCTCGCGCTCTCGCCGTACGGCCGGTCGCGGAGCTTCCCTCCCCTCCTCTCCCCGCCAACGCCCGACAAGGAATGTCAAAGACACGATGAAATTACGTCTTATTCACCATTAAAATATAACGACATGCCGGACTTGCAGTATTTGCATACATTCTATAAGCAATAGATGCCTTTCTAAAATTACGACTGCTAAAACAATCGTGTACAGAAGGATGCTCACAGACACAAGCCAAAAGTAGTGTTCATCGCGTCAAGCGAGGCGGGAGGGAAGCAGACCCAAGCCCAATACTCAACTGTAAATAAATGAATGCTCATAGTTGCGGCCTCGGCGCGCCTGACCCCGACACTCGTGCTGATAGCGTTGCGTTTGTCAGAGCGCGGCGGGCGGCGCGGGGCTCGCCATGGGGCCCAAGCAGAAGAGGCCCAAGCTGAGCAAGGAGGAGCGGAAGGCCAGGAAGCTGGCGCGGCGGGAGGCGGCGAGGCTACGCCGGGTGCAGCGCGAGCTGCAGGCCAAGAAGGTAACCGCCCCCGTGCAACCACTCAGTGACAGCTGCCGCCTCGCCCCGCCCCGCCCTTATCTGCCCTCTAAACGCACTCGACAGGACTGGCTGGACAGGGAGACCAGGGCCACGGAGATGAACGCGGTGGTCATCAAGCGGAAGTGGAGGGACTTGATGCGGGGGCTGCGCGTGCCGCAGCTGCACGACGACTTTGTGGTGAGTGGTGCGGTGCGCGCGAGGGGCTCGGGTCTTCCCTCCCCGCCCCGCCCGCAGCACCCGCAGTGGCGCGCGATTTGTCTTGGACGCGCTCAGGGCCGCCCCGCGCCGCCGGCCGCCGCTGATTCTCCAAACTTATGCCGACCGCACGATAACCTCGCGGAGGCGCAACGCGTGCAAATTGTCAAAATCGCGCGGAGCGCAGATTATCTGTCAAGTGGGAAGAAAAAAATACAAAAGAATAACGAGAGAAGCGGCAAATGTATCCGCGACTCTATTCAACCTCCGCGGCTCCCCGCGCCAGCCACTCGACCTCGGGACGGGCTCACCACGGCGAGTCTTGTTCAGACGCTGGAGTCCGGCAGGTTGCCTAAATACATGGGTTTTGTAGCTCAAATTGCCTACTTTTCAGGCGGCTTTAGAGGATCGCCACCTCATAAAACTACCCCTGGTCATGTTGGTAAAACACAGGCGCTGCGCCTGCGCACCGAGCGCCTGATGGACATGAAGAGTGCCATGATTGAGGAGCTGCGGGAGGCGCTGGACCAGGCCAACGATCAGTACAACGACAACCTGCAGCACCACGTCGAGACCGTGGACAAGATGCTGGGTGAGCCAGGCCAGGGCGGGTGTGGCGGGATAACCAGTACCCCCAAGATAGTCTCACGGCGGAGGGAACGACCATCACGTCATGGCCGTACTCCCACATCCAGGGGGTGTTCAATGGAATGGAAGTTCATGTCTGAAAATATTTTATCGCAGCTGAAGGCGATTCCTGCGGCCTGGCACTTCAAGTGGGCTACTGAAGTTGAAGTTTATATTCTCCCCGTTGTCTGCTCTCCGTAGTGTTCTACCACGACGCGATGGCCGCGGCTGCCGGCGGCTACCGCGACGCCCTGGCCGCCCTGGGCGAGGGCCTGGCGCAACAGAAGGCCGCCATCCAGGAGCGCGAGGGCCGCGAGGCGGGGGCCGGCCACCTCGAGGTGCTGCTGTTCGCCATGGAGCAGCGCCGGGCCGAGGTCACCGTGCAGAGGCGCGCGGAGACCACCGCCAAGATCGACGACGAGGCCTCCAAGGTGGGTACTGCACCGTCCGCACCTCTTCACAACGAGGGGGAGGCATAGGAGTGAAAGCCCTGCGGGGGCTACCCTGGTCACGACTGCACATTACCAAAAGTCTCCCTTGGTGTGGTGCGTCAGAGCACGATGACAGACAGCTGCCTTTGCTACGGCCGCCCTCGGTGAAATACACTGTCGTGGTTATAAACGTAGGAGGGGCGATGCGAAGGGAAAGGAGAGGAGAGAGCAGTGCTCGGCAGGGGACGCAAAATCAAGTAGGATCGCGAACGCCCGTCACGCGCGCGCACACACACACACACACGTGCACTCACAGGACTTACCCGCTGCTGGAGCAGAGGATGGCGGTGAGATTAACGTCGCGGACCGACTCTGCCGCGCCGCGCGGAGAGAGGGAGAGTGTGGTAATGCCGTGCGCGCTGGTTGTAGGGGCCCACGGGTAGTAGGGCGGGTGGGCCCGGTCCGCACCGCAGCACCGCGAGCCCGACCCGACCCGAGCCCGCCGTCTAGAGGAGAACCTGTTTCTCACCAACCTACCTACTCACCGGGCCGGGCAGGTGACCGGGGCCCAACCCCGTGGCGGGGCTCGCGGGGACCGCGCGCAAATACCACTCTCCTCATGAGAGCGAGCGGGCTCAGCGCAGGGGAGGCGCTGCTGGTCGTGTCGGATGTCTCACCTGGCCTCTACACTACACTGCACCCCGCCGCCCCCGCTGGCCCAGGGCGCGCCGCGCCGTGCGACCACATGCGAGGCGGCATGTTCGCCGCGGTAGGCATCGCGCCCGCCCCTCGCCCGCGCCGCGCCGCGCGGTGCGTATTTCGCCACTCGTTGACCTCCTTAGCATGGAGGCGCTTCGGCAAAGAGTGTAGATTGCACGCGATAAACAATCGAAGGTGCAAAGGTGGCAAAGGCGTATCGCGTAATGAGCCTTGCACCACGCCAGGCGCTCTGCGCGCGCGCGCGTGCGTGCGTGTGTCTGTGTGTTGTGTGCCCCGCCCCCCGCGCTCGCGAGAAGAGATGATGAGTGTGATTTGAACCTGACCGGCTCCGGCCGCCGCCGCTGCGGTTCCGGACAGCAAAACACCATCTGCGAGGCTGAGCCAGGCCCGCCTCCGTGCCTGTGGTGCCAGGATCGTGTCGGAGCCCCCTCCCCCCCACGTGACGCTTCATCATGAGAATAAAAAGGACTTCGGGGGAACAAACCCCCTGGGAAAATCTGCGTAGTGTGCGTGCGCTGGTTACGTGGATTCCACGTCTTCCAAGTCTTCGCGAAATGTGTAGATTCAAAGTCGCTGTGCAGTTGTTTGACTTCGTATCCACGCACCACGTCTTACGGTGTTCGCCCTGCAGGGCGTGGAGCGGTGCCAGGTGCTGCAGACGGGGCTGGAAGCCGAGCTGGAGCGGCTGTGGGCCGAGCTGGGCGCCGAGCTGGAGCGGCACCACGAGCGCCACGCCGAGCGCAGGGCCGCCGTCGCCAAGCTGCGCGCCAAGGAGCAGGCCGTGCACCGCGTCATCGCCGAGCAGAAGCGCCGGACGCGCCAGCTCAGCGTGAGTCTGGGCGCGAGCGTGTGAGCGCCGCGCCGGCGGTTAGAGATGCCATGCCCCGGGGTGTAAAGCCGCCCCCCCCCCCCGCAGCGCCAGATCGAGGAGGGCGTGGAGCTGATGCGCGCCTGGGACGCGGCGGAGCCCGGCGCCGCGGCGGCGACCTGGGCGGACCTGCGCGCCCTGCGCTGCGAGCGGGACGAGTTCCGGGCCGCGTACCTCGCGCTGCGGGCCGCCATGGACAGCCAGCGCCAGCTCGACCGGAAGCAGCTCAACCACATGGTGGTGCAGGCCGAGGCCGGCGTCAAGGTGAGGGAGCAGGCAGGGCGGGGGCGGGGCGGGGGCCGGGTGTGAGACCACGTGACCAGCTGCGTCCCGCCGCGCCGGCCGGGGCGTGCGCCGTGCGCAGCGGCTGCGGGAGGTGGCGGCGTGCGGGGAGAAGATCCTGGCCATGGCGTGCTTGTGCAACGCCCTGGAGACCCCGGAGGAGCGTCGCGTCTCCCCGGAGGACTCCGGCGCCGGTACGCCACGCCGACACTTCGCAGTGTCGCAATGGTCAGAGGCCCAAGCAGACCGTGAGCCCTGAGCCCTCTGCACTACCCTGCCTAGGATGCGACGACCTGCGCGCGATCGACCCTGGGTTCTCCGGGGTCGGGACCGTCCGCTACGAGGTCTCCGCCGAGGAGAGTCACGCCTGCTTTACCCACGACGGCGAGGACCTCGCCGCTGAGCTGGGACGCGACCAAGTCCTGGACGACAAAGAGGACAAGGAGGAGGAGAAGGAGGAGGAGGAGGAAGAGGACGAGGCGGTAACGGAGGCGCGTAGGAGGGCGGCCCTACTGCGCGCCGCGCGCAAGGCCGCGGGGGAGGACGCCGAGGACGAGCTGGATGAGGACTTCGTCCAGGATGTAAGTCCGTGAGACCGAGTGTAACCCGAGGACATAAGTGCACTCCGACGAAAAATCACGACTGACTGACTGGAAAATGACTGGATGAGACGAAAAGAAAACACATTCCCACATGCAGGCGGTGAGCAGCCTGGAGGGCCTCACGGCCTTCTGGCAGCGGGCGGGGGCGGCCGAGGTGGAGCGGCGGCGGCTGCGGGCGGCCGTGGCGCAGCTGCGCGCCGAGCAGCTGCAGCTGCGGGAGGAGCTGCGCGGCTACCTGCGCTGCGTCGCGCCCACCTGGTGGGGCAGCGAGCCCGTGCCCCGCGGCCCGCCCAGCCTGCCCGTGTACGAGCCGCCCCGCGGCCTGGACCCCCAGCGCACCACCCCCTGGAGGGGCATCCGGGCCGTGGGCCGCTGACCCGACCTGGACCTGGCCTGCAGGGCTGACGCCGCCGCTGAGTAATACACCGGTCGCCATCGCACATGCAACAGTGCTATCAGGCACATAGGCCCTACGGTACGGGCGCTGTGGAGCGAGACGTAACAATGGCCCGGCCAGGCCCGTAGCGTCCAGCGCCCTCGTGCCGACTAGGACGTCACGAATGACGTCACTCGGGCGGATAAGTGTGTTTGGTGGTCCGGCCCGGCGCGGCCCGGTTCGCGGCGGCTGGCTGATAACGTTACCAAGGAATTGCCCCTGCCCCCGTGGGGCGTTGGTGTTTGCTCGCCTCGCCTCGCCGACACGCAGTGTGAGATCATGTTGGAAAGTAAGTTGTGTCGGGTGTTAATGATACCCTCGGCGCGGGGCGGCGCAGGGCGAGGCGGGGCGGGGCGGGCAGTTCAGTTGTTCAGTTCCAATAGATTGAGCCGAGGTGAGCACCGCTCTTGTTGGGTTGTGGTAGAAAGCGCGGCAGGGCGGGGCGGGCGGGGTGGAGTGGTGTGGAGCGGAGGCACGGATCAGCGCGGTCAGTTCAAATCAAACGGGACCCGCCCGCAGCAGCAGCTGCCCTGCCCTGCCCTGCCCTGCCCTGCCCTGCCCTGCCCTGCCCTGCCCTGCCCTGCCCTGCCCTGCCCTGCCCTGCCCACTTACTGCGCAGCGCTGCGCCGCTGACCGGACCGCAGCCTAACAACAATAATAGTTTCTGTCCGTTCCGTTTTCTCCTCCCCAACCCGGGCCCGGCCTGGCTGTGGGCCCACCCCACACGTGTCCGGCGCGGCGCGGACAAACACAGTAACACAGCCACTGGCACACTCCAAGTCCCCACGCCGCCCCGCCGCAGTCTAGAAGTTGGATTGGTTAGGTCCGTAAATGTTTTTTATGCGTACTTCAGTGTTTCTGCGCTTACTATAGTTGCAGAGCTTCAGTGGGTGTATGTAAATTGTCCAGGTCGGACAGCGCTTTTTCGGATTTCGGGGAAATCGATAGGTTGGACAATCTAGCTGCTGCGGCTTCACTGACCGCTCCCGGCTGGCTCCCGGCGCCGCGCCACGGCCAGCATCACCACGCTCTCAATCACTCTATTTCAGCGGTGTAGGTGGCTCTCGCGGCAGCACGGCCAGGTCGCCACCCGGCCCCGGCCCCGCGGTCAGCCCAGGCCATGGCCTCAGCCCTGGCCAGCGATCCGTCGGGACGCTGAGAGGGAATCTCGCTCCGGCCGGCCCGTTTGTCCTGGGAAAGCTCCATGCCGTACCCGCTGGGCCGCGCAGGGCCGCGCAGGGCCGCGCACGGCAGCGACCGCACTGGACCGGGACCGGAGCGGCCCGGCGCGGCCGCGGCCGCAGCCTCCCCCGGCCAGGCCCCGCCGCGCCGGCAATCACTGTTTTATTTCCATCGGGATGCTGTCATCGCGCGGGGTCTGCGGGGCCGGGCCGGGCCGCCACGGCGCCGTGCTCAGCTCCAGCGAGTCCCCTCCCCTGCCCGCTGGTCTGCGCCAGGCCCACGGGGCGGTAGGCAGCCCGCCCGGCACGCTCGCTGCGGCGGTGCCAGCGCAGCAGGGCCGCTCGCGGAAATGGAGTTGTTTTTAATTAGGCGAAAATGAAAAGAGAGGAGTAAAAGAAACGTCCTGCTACGCTCCGGAGTGGTAATTAGAATTCCTTTCTAGCGCGACTCGCCTCGACTGCCGCTGCGGCGCGGCGTGGCGCTGCGCGCGCATTACCCATCCCTTATTAGCCGGTGGGGCGGGGCGAGGCGGGGTGGGGCGGGCCCTCCTCCTGGCAGAGCTGTGCCGCCCTTACGGGGCGGGGCGGGGCGGGGCGGGGCTGACCGGCCAGACCACGGCGTCATTCTACAGTGCCGGATGCCGGTCATGCGATTTACCGCGCTGTGCCCCGCCACGCCGCGCCACGCCCTGGCGCTGGCTGCCATGGCGGCGCGGAGCGACACGACACGGTGACTCTTGTGACTCACATAACCAATTGCAAAAAAAAAGGGAAGGTCCACCGGAAAAGCATTGAGCGCAGCGGCGGCGCGGCGCGCATTCGAGACCGAACGCGATCCGCTGCCTTATGCCATCGCTACTGCTACTGCTGCTGACTGACTCCCAGGGTCGCCGCCGTGTCGCCGTCGTACGACCCGCGACCCGCCCCGCCCCGTCACACCCGCGTACAATGCTTGTAGTTTGGAAAGGGGGCGGTAGAGGGCGCGCGCGTTGCGGCAACAGCCCGACAACATGTCTGGTGTGCCATTCCCTGCCTCGCCCTCGCCTCGGTTGCAGGGCTCTGGGGTGTCGGTTGTCGGTCTCAGCGTGGACCATGCAGCGGCACGGTTCGAACCGATGTGGGAGGGGAGGGTTCCCAACAATGCGAGGAAGACATCTGCAATCCGTATGCTGATAGGGCCCCGCCCCGCCCTGCCGTGCCGCGCTCCCACGATCGATCATAACCCCCGCCCTGCCCTCTGCTCCTGCAGACTCTTGCAGTCCTCCCCTGTGCTGCGATTGCAGAGTGAGACATACAGGTGCAATTCTCTTGGCGGTGCCGCGCGGGCCGGGCCGCCTGCCTAACCTCTACTCTTGCCACACTCGCGCCTCGCGCCCCGCCCGGACAGGACAGGACCGGCTGTGGACTAATAGGAAGCGTTTAGTCGGACGGGACGGCGAATGAGTAACGACCCACACGCGGGATTGTGTATCGGGACGCCCCGCGCCTCGTGCCTCGTGTGAACGTGAACGCCGCCGTGTGAAGTGAAGGCTACGGTACAGTCCGCGAACGTCGCTCGTTTATTTTGGCGAGGAACCTTGCCTTAAGAACTCAAGGGCGAGAGACAGAAACTAACACGCGAGTGCGTGGGGCCCAAAGAAAATCAATGAAGGGTGTTCCGGGGAGGTTATGGTGCAGATGGCCTCAGAGTGGTTGTGCATTTAATTGTGTTATGAGTGTAAAATTTAAATTAATTTCGATCGCGATTAATGAAAGCCTTATGAATTTGTCTGTCTTTTAAGCCGGCCCTTCTGTCAAAACGCCTACGGCAAATCTTGGCAACCTTATCAAGTGGGAAGTTGCAATAATATTTTTTATAATTTCAAAAAATAGAACATTTAAGTTTAGAACGCTTTCATTGACTGAAACTCAAGACCAAGTTTGCCCGAGGGCTTGCGCGCCACCCAAGGCTGGCTCATCTCCCTAGTCGTGAACGGGGCACAGCAGGCTGACAGATGGATAGAGATAGAGCGAGAGACAGAGTGAGAAAGTTAGAGAGAGCGAGAGTGAGCGAGAGAGAGAGAGAGAGAACACCGAAGGGGCTTTCCCCCTCCACCGTTGAGCAGAAGCAACAAGAGGCCTCGGCGCGGCGTGGCGGCGCGCGGCGCGCTGCAGTGCAGGCAGGGGAGGGGAGCCGCCACAGGTGAGGTGGAGGTTAGGCCAGCGAGTCAGTTGCAACTCGCGCTCGGGCGAGAGAGGAGGCAAGGCCTGCGCGTGCGCCCGCGCCGTCCGTTCCCGCAAAAGTATTTGTCCGGCCCTACCGGCCCGGCCAGGACCCGCCGCACCGGTCGGTCCCCGCCCGCGAGTGTCTGTGATTGGATTACCCGCTGCTGTTCCACGACTCACCTTCGCCGCTCCTGGATTATTCGCTCGCAGGATACTGAACGTGTGTGCGTGTGTGTTCGTCTACAAGTGATCTGTGTCAGTGTGTGACAGTGTTCGGCCGAAAGCGTGCCGCCCTCAAAGTGAAACTAGTGCTTGTTGTGCGCCGAGAGGGTCGCCATGTAGGCGGCTCGCGCGCGCGCCCCGCCCCGCCGGCAGTGAGCTGCCCCCGGCCGCGCGCCCGCCCCGCCAGCGGTAGCCCTGCTCTGCCCCCAGCACGCCCTAGATCAAGTGGCTGGGGGGCTCGGCTCGGGGCGGCCATGCGGAGGCCGAGCGGTCGGCGCGTCCAGCAGCTGCAGCAGCGGGGGACCCCCGCCCCCGCGGCCCCCGCGGCCCCCGCGGCCCCCGCACCGCCGACATGACGCACGAGGTCCTCGCCCTCGTCCTACTGCTATGCGTCGCCTGCCTCACAGCGTACCCCACAGGTAGGTGTGCCGGTGCACCGGCTTCCTGTTCGCTGTACAGTATGAGAAACAGCGGTGTCATGTAGACCCACGTACGCCCCCTCCCCCGCTCCCGCCCCCTTCAGAGCGAGGACTTGTCTGGAATTGAAGGCTAAAGCGGCCATGTTTCCCCCGCCCCTGGCTGTGAGAGGGGTAGGCTCACGACTTACTGCACGCCTAGCTATAAACGTGACCACCCTGGGTAGCTTTTGGCAGCAGTCAATGTGTCAACTGCATTGAACCGAACACCTGAAGCCGACACGAAGTAGTGTAGAAACGGCGTCTTAGCCTGCACCCCCTTTCACCAAACTTTGGCGTTTGCGCTTGGCTTCTTAAGATGAGAGTCAGCTTTTAAAGCAAGTCCTCTACTTAGGACGTTCGATGTGGATGGAATTTTTTCTTCTTTTTTTTCGGGACTTGGGCAGTGTACTCGCTGGAGTCTTCTATCCGGCACGGGATCAAGCGAGATCTGCCGTGTGTCAGTGCTGCACGCTGGGCCGGTGCGGTCGGCAGCACAGCTCGCGCCTCGCCCCGCCCCGCCATGTGCCCCGCCATGTATGTGCCCCACTGCGGCCCCGCCGGCCCGACCCGGCCCGGCCCGGCCCCACACCGCACTCGTCAACACGCGCGGCGTGAGGCGTGAGGCGAGACCTCCCGTGGCGCGGGCGGGGCGGGGCGGGGCGGGGCAGGGCGGGGCAGGGCAGGGCAGGGCAGGGCAGGGCAGGTCGACGACGGATGGGATTTTCCCCAATCCGATAGTCCAGAAGCTTAAGCACGGCTGCGGGGCGGGGCGCGGTGCGGGGTGGGGCAGGGCGAGCCTCCCTCGTGCTGCGCTAGAGCAGTCTAACATGGCGGAGTCCATGCTGCGCCCCCGTGCTGCGCTGTACCCTATCGCCTTAGAGTGCGCCCTAATGCTGCCCGACCCAGCCGGGCCCGGGGGTTGGCGATGATAGGGCGAGGCCTCGCTGGTGGCCGCGGCGATGACTCGCCAATCTAATCAAACAGCAGGAATGGAGAGGCGAGGCGAGGCGACCGCACTCGTGGTTCTACTCGCGCTGACGACTGGGGTGGGCTGGGGTCGCACCGCGCGATATCTCCTGTACTGCGCCTCCATGGAGGTCGGCCCCGCCCCGCCCCGCCCCGCCCCGCCGCGGTCGGGAGAGAGATGTGCGGTGCGGTCTGTATGGCAAACGCCGCCCCGCCCCGCCCCGCCCTGCCAGCCGAGTGTGACGCGCCAGATATCCATTAGAGGATGCGGTGGTTCTGCTGCGGGGAGCGCCCTGCTCCGCCGCCCCACGCCGCGCCCCGCGCCGTCACGATGGTGCTGAAGGAGGGCAGTTCGCCGCTCGCCTCGCCTCGCACCGGCGTGGCTAACTGCGGGTGACCTAAACGCTGGCCGGGGCGGCGCGGTGCGGCGCCTCGCCCTTCCAGCAGGGGGGCAGCATTTCGTTAGGACGGAGGGTGTCGTGTACACAGCTCTCCACAACTCCCCTAAGCCGCCCCTGCGCCACTTTAAAGTCGGGCCTGTAACCCTCGGTCAGTTCAGGACGGTCTTATCCACTGAGCTTTAGCGTCGGAGCGTGACCACGTAGCGGTCGTGACGCGCACTCAATGTGTTATGACACCCTGCCATAGTCGTGTAGCTGCTCGCTGCCTCCTCATTTTAAAGCTGTATCAGGGTAGAACCCTGGTCAGGTTGTACCTGTTTAGTGCACTGGAAATAAAAGATGGTCTAAGTCTATTAACAAGCACCATTTAAAGGTGTTATAGGTTTGTGCCATGGCATTTATGCTTAACGCGCTTAGGAAGGACTTAAGGCAGGACTTACACTCTGGCTGCCCTCTCTCTCTCTCTCTCTCTGGGACCTAGCCTCCTCGCGGCGCCCCCTGTGGCTGCGGGGGCGATGCCAGCACGCGTTGCGGTCGCTTACCAGCAAGACGTCACCTGCTGCTTCTGGTCGTAGCGAGATAATTTTTTTTTAACCCCCGTCGTGGATTGCTGCGGTGGTTCGGTACGAAGGGGCTGATAAGAGACGCTCGTTTTAGCCCACTGCTGCTGCTCCGCGATTCGTGATAATTTATTGTCTTCTCAAATGCTTCGCGCTCGTTGATAAATCGACCATTATGTGGGTGGGGGTAACATCGCGAGTAACTCCGGGATGAGTCGCAGGGAACGATCGCTCTTCACCCCCGTCCTCGTCGCACTTATGGGGCAATGACATGCCGCCATAGTTGCGACAAGGACAGAGGTACCGTACTGAAGCAGTCGCCTGGTCCCCCTTGTCATCGCCGCTGCATACCTGTCGGCCGGGACTGTGTGCCCGCCCCGCCCCGCCCCGCCCCGCCAACACTTACTGCGAAGTAACGAGCTGAGTAACGCTCTCCACGTATTCACGATGGTTTGGCGCAGTTTGGCGCTGCACGCCCGACCCGACACGCACAAGCTTCCTCACGCCGCCCCGCCGCTGGCGTGACGTAACTTTATGGGCGACGCTGTGCTGGGCGGGGCGGGGCGGGGCGGGGCGGCGCGCGGCCATACCTGTTCCTGACCGGACCACAGAGGTACGGGTACGGGCCGGGCCGTGACATCACCCCACAGAGCTGCCGGGTGTTTTCGTCATGTGGTGACGGCCTGGCCAGAGCCGGGTCGGGCCTGGCCACGCGGGGACTTTGCCACAAGTATAAAGCTTGTCCAATTATTCCCGGGAAAACGGGTAATCGCAAATCGTATCCTGCGTCGGCGCGGCGGCAGAGGTAGAGGTAAATAATTCCCCCCAAAAGGAACAAAAAGCGTAAAAAAGTATTCTTTTTGCGGCTGCGATAGGATGTAGGTACTCGCTCCCTCCTCCTGCCCAACGTATTACGTTTGGGTTACGTTCAGACCCTCCCAGTCGTTGGCGGATATAGTATGCATATATAATTTCCGCGGCGAACTCTGACACATTTTATGCCGATTTCCTCGTTTATCGAGTGTTTAGGGAGTGTGCTCACCGCGCGCGGGCGCAGGCCCATGTGCTGTGTGCTCCCCTCCACGCACCGCGCCCGGCCTTGGGGCGTAAACGCTTTCGCGTTTGGCGTCGCGTCCACTAATTGTACGGTGCGGTGCGGCTGAGCCTGGCTGCGCTGCTGCGCTGCTGCGCTCGTCATCTCCTCGGGGAGGGGAACACGACGACGCTCATTGACTTGAATACGTTTCCCCCGCCCCTCCCCTCTCCTCTCCTCTCCCCCCACCGCGCGCTTCATTTCCGACGACGACAGAACCTTGTTGTTGTCCCTTTGACTCCTTCCTGGAGCAGGCAAATGAGACGGACACTTGTTGTTGTTTGTCGGCGGGGCGGGGCGGGGCGGGGCGGGGCCGTTATGGTGTCCTGAGCACGCGGCCAGATTGGCGGGGATAAAGGAATGAGGGACGCGAGAAAAAGAGGGAACGAAGAACGAGAAAATGGAGGAAAAAAGAGAAAAGGGAAAAAGAAATGCAGGCAGACATCCTCGCCGCCCCGCCACGCCCGCCCCACCCCGCCCTCCGATCCGCCCCGCCCTCACCCAACACCCCGCCCCGCCCTCGCCCTTCACGCACGCGCGAGCCGCCTAGATCTCCGCCACTGACGAGGTGTGACAACTAGCGTGTGGCTTTTCCAAGTCGACCATGAAGTATGGTTCACTCGCACTAAATGCTCTCCTTGAAACCGTCCGGGTGGTGACCTAGAAAATCAAACGCGCGTCACTCCTGCCCTCGTGGCTGCAGGGCTCGTGACGAGTTCGACACCTATTCGGCGGTGACTGAGAAACGTCGACAAGTGCGGCTACACGCTAACTATAGGACGCACAGGCAGAGGTGAGGCCCGGACCAGTCTGCTCCAGGCTCTGCTCCAGGCTCTGCTCCAGGCCGCTAGGCCGCGCTGCGCTGCGGTTGGGACATCAGTAAGTAATTCCCTCACGCCCGGCCCGGCCCGCCTACACCTCAGCTCGGGGGAGGATGCGCCCTGGACCGGCGCCCCCCGACCCCCTTCCCCTCCCCTCTCTGCCGCAGAGGTTTTTTAAAGGATGCTGCTTGAGCAACAGGTGCAGCGGGAGCCGCTCCCTGCTGGTTAATCCTTGCTCCCCCCTCCCCCTCCCAAGCGCGAAGGCCCCCCGGGAGCGAGTCGTTGGCCATTTTTGACATTATTGCATTACGGATCGCGGTTGGAGCGTCGCGCGATGGATTGGCCGCGCCGCGCTCCCCCACGCCCCGCCCCGCCGCACCCCGCCCTTGTAGCATTGCGAAAGGCGGGAGGAGGAGAAGAAGAAGAAGCAGAAGAGGAAAAGAAAAAGAAAGGTGTGCTGGCGGTCATTCTTCTGTGTCGCATTTTCACCCGCGGCGGCAGATGGCAAGCTCGTCTTAAGTGCTCGTTGTTCAAAAAAAATTGTTGAAATATTTTTTGAAATTTTTTATCGTAGGCTGACTATGATTCCATACAGATTCGTAGCACATCTCTGCAATTTTCACAAAGTTGTGTTGTGTCCAACTGGGATTCGAACAGAAAGATTCGAACAGAATTGACAACTTTTAATTGCTTTGAAGATCCCATTATTTCGCACGTCAAGGGTATCAAAATTAAAGAACACATTTTTTAACTGTACCTAAACGTGCGTGTAACTAGTGTTGCACACCTCATCTCGAGAGAAATACATGGGGTTTTTAACCAAGTATATTACAGTATACAACTCTGATGTATAACACTAAGTGTGTGTTGGACGGCTCGTCAGAGTGGTGCGGTTAGGACGCCAGCAGTGCTACCGCTGCAAAATGTGTCGTTTTCAGAACAGCGCGGCGGCCGCGCGGCGCGCGCTGCGTTTTCCTTGAATTGCGCGCTGCGCTCGGCGCTTTCTCCCGGGCGAGCCTTCTGCCCGGTCGCGGCGGGGCGGGGCGGGGTGGGGCAGGGCGGGGCAGGACGGCAAGCTGACACTTGTCCCTACACAGGGGCTTCCAGTATAACAGTACAGTCAATGTGCGGTATGATTATGCAAGAAGGCGAGATCAAAACCTTACAGAGTCTTGCGCTTAATGGCTGTCGACTCGGTTGTAGCCGCACACAGGAGTTTGTCACATACAAAACTACACGCGAGTCAACACTCGTGAATCACGCGCAGCCTGGTCACGCCCGCGCTTTTTTTAAATTCAGCGTGTTATTTTTGCGTATTTAATGTTTCCGTTAACCTCTTCTCTCCAGTCGCTGTAGTTTTAATTACCCCCTTCTTCTGCGGATAACCACTTCCGGCCTTCCGGGTCGCGCAGTGCTGCGCTGCGAGGAAGCGGCGCATCATACACACGCGTATGGCGACCTCCCGCCCCGCACAAGGTTGAAAACCTAGACCTTTTTATGTCCTAACGATGCACAATAACATTTCATGTGTGAGGTGATGAGGACATAGATCATATGTCCACATTACAGTTTTAAGTACGAAGATTTTAAACACCTGACAAGAGGTTGTACTTAAAGTTTGGTATGACAATTATATTCACCGCTGAGTAGTACCTACGCAGTTGCCTTTCTTTCCCAAGCAATGACATGAATTTATTATGCTCATGACGACGCGACCATAGGCCTTATGCGATCCCTGTGGTTTGCGACTAACGCATCACCTATAATTATGCGGTTTGCAATATTTTCCCCGCTCATATTTTTTATCATTATTCTCGAGAGATGTCTGTTCGTGGACTGTGTACGGATGGCCCTTGCGCCGGGCCGGGCCGGGCCGGGCCGGCGGCGCTGGTCGAGTGAATAGATTTCCTTGTACGTCCGGAGCGCCTCGCAGCGCCGCGGCGTCTCACTGAAGGCCGAAGGGACCCTGGGTCTGGAGGGAGGCACAGGGTACTCTGCTGTATGAGACAGTTGTACTCGGAAAACTGTCAGTTTAGTTGATAAAAATTCTTCCAGAAGAAATACTTTGACATCAATACGAATTTCTGCAGTTAAATTTAACTTCAGTGATATGACGATAATTCACAATGGAATTTCTTGAATCAAAGAAACCTAGTCAGGCCCGGTGCCAGCTGGTGCATCTGCTTGCAGACGCCCTGCGGCC
Source organism: Frankliniella intonsa (assembly GCA_033675135.1). Taxonomy (NCBI): domain Eukaryota; kingdom Metazoa; phylum Arthropoda; class Insecta; order Thysanoptera; family Thripidae; genus Frankliniella; species Frankliniella intonsa. The sequence goes on from CM066253.1 coordinate 10,422,176, forward strand.
CGGCACCGCAGGAACTTACCCCCCCCCCCCCCCCCCCGTATGTGCGAAGGCTTTTGTAGCGCACCATGCACTGTTAGGTGGCTCCGTGTGTGTGTCGGCGCACGTAACCTGTGCTGCTAGCACGCACATGTGTGTGTGTGTGGCGCGCGTGTTTGGTGGCGTTTTGTTTCCGTCGGCGCTATGCACACTCATATACGGGCGCTGCCACGCCCCGCCCTGCTGCAGGCTGCGGCGCACCTCCATACTCGGCGGTGCACAACTAGGTGCACCGGGTGGGGCGTTCCGGGGCGTGGCGGGGCGTGGCGGCCGGCAGCGACCAGCGGAAGCTGAGCTGTTGGTTGGGAACACACACACACACACACACATACACACACTCCCGGGCGGCACGTGCAGCGGTGCAGGCACGGCCCTCCAGAGGTAATGAAGACTTGACTACCGGGCTAGGGCTAAAGATATTAGAAAGCGAACGGAGACGTCACAAAGCCTGGGAAAATGAATGAAAATGAATGATTCTTGCCGGTCAGATTCGACAGACATCGTCAGTTTTGTGAGAGTGTAACCGTAAACGACACTTTAATTAGAAAACAAGATTTTTATCATGCAGAATGTCACCAGATGACGACTATTTTTAACAGTGAAGTGCGCTGCTGGACCCAACGGCGGCGGCGGGCTGCACGCGGCATGCAGCCGAGGCCCCACCGCGCCCCGCCCCCCCCGCCCCGCCCCGCCCCGCCCCGCTGCAGCGAGCGAGCGCCGCGCCGCCGCAACGCTTTCTACTTGGTCTGCTGCTGATGTTGCAGTCGCGACCGCGTGGCGGCATGTAGTGCAGGCAGGGCAGGCGTGCAGCGCGGGCGGGGCGGGGCGGGGCGGTGTAGAGAGCTGCACTTTTTCCAGGCCTGTGCGTGGCCCGATGGCTCTGCCAGTCCCGTCATGTACTTCTTGTCCCTGCTGACACGCCGACGCGGCGCGCAGCCGCACGAGAAATGCGAGTGTTCAAGTGCGTGAACACTTGCGTGTGAGCAAATTCACTTCACTTTGAACTCATTCATCCTGTCGTAACTGAGAGAATGGCGGTTTGCACGGTCGCTTGACGCTCAAGAGGATCCTTCATCTACAGCTGATGGAGATATTTTTCCGTTCGCGCGCCTCTCAAGAGCTTTGGTTTTAACTGTGTAGCGTGCGAGCGGCGACGTACCGGTCGGCCTAGAAAGAGCCCAGCAGAGCCCAGGCGGCGCGGCAGCAGGGCTGGCTGTGCTGGGCGGGCCGCGAGTCTTCTGCCACCACACCCCGCCCCACCCCGCCCCACCCCGCCCCACCCCACCCCACCCCACCCCACTCCACCCCACCCCACCCCGCTCCGTGATTTGGAAGCGCATTGTTTTCCGTTGCATCACTCTGCAGTCCCGCTAACTCCTCGCTTGGCTAAAACTATTTCGCATGTGGACCGCTTTTTTATATATCAGTCAAATAAGTTGTCTATATCTGCTGCTCTCCTGAAACAAAAATAAGCGCAGATACTGACCTGACAGTGACCTATATATACATGCTTCTACGGCGAAAATCCGCACCAATTATGCCAGTGAATTTATTCTTACAGGGGGCTTTGTGATCGGCATGAAGAATCTTTGTTTTCTTCTTCTGAGTTTGGTGTATCCTTTCTTTTCGCATGGCTCGTAGTAGGGGTGGTGTGGTGGGGTGGGGTGGGGCGGGGCGGAGTGGGGGCCGTCCCCGTCGCACGTCACGTCCCATTGACCCAGTGAGCGGTCGGGTCGGCGGCTTTACCTTGCGGTCATTGATTCGCCGTATTCTGCTTATGAAATTCATCATCGTGCTTGTGGGCTGCCCCCCTCTACTCCTCCACTCCCCCTCCCTTGTCTTTTAACCCCCGCGCCCCGCGGCGGCGTAACGGTTCTTATTGCTTGACGTGCCGCGGGCCGGGACGCGGGGCTGGCTGCCTGCTGGGTGACAGTTTCGCGATATGGCACCCTCTCTCTCCTCTCCACCTCTCTCTCCCGAATCCCGAGTTCAGCACATTGTTGGAAGTTTGAACCGAGGGGTCCACCACTATGGTAATCATGCGTATCTACGCTTTGTCCGATAATCACTGGTAATCCATCCCGAAATTTTCTCTTTTCGTGGTTTGTCACGCTCACCAAAAAATTATTCTATTAATGTAATGTAATTTGCGGAACGGAAAATATGATAGAATTTTTCTCTTGACTCAGTAGAATTTCATTGAGACAAATGAAAAATTCCCATTGAGTAAAGAAAAATCCCTTAGGTTAACTTAAAAATTCAATCATATTTTCCATGGACAGATCCGAAGTGAACCGAGTGATGGACCCCTCGGTTTGAACATTTTGTTTATTTGTGTAAGAGGAAGGAGAAAAGGTGGGTTATCAGTGTACATGTTGCCCGCTTTGTCCAGAGCGCGATATTAATTTTACGACGCGCGCGAAATGCCTCGTGTAAACGGCACGTTCCCAGCTCCACCGTACCCCGCCCCGCAACCGCTCTGCACCGTGCTGCTAGGGCCGTCGCAGCGATGAGAGTACAGTAAAGCGTTTTAAGGGGCGAGGTGGGGCGGCGGGGCGGGAAAGTGACGTAACCGGCCGGCTGGCGCGGACAAGTTGCACCCTCTATGCCGCGTCCTGCCGCGGACGCCCGCCCCCGCATCGCCCCCGCCCCGCGCCCGCCCCGCGCCCGCCCCGCCCCACCCCGCCTCCGGGCCGACGTGTGCGTCGCGGCGCCGCAGAGGCCGGCGGCGGCGCGGGGATGTAGAAACTCGACGACGGCGTCCGGACACCTGCAGTGGAGGCAATTAATACCTTTTGTAAAGGTGTTAACGCTTTAACGCCTTTTAAAAGAACGACACCTTTCTTTAACCAGTGCTGTGGTGCTATTAGAGAGTTCATATCCATCCCCTGCAGCCATGGCCGGCCTCCTTGTTAGGCCCTGCGCGCCCACACGGCTCAGCGCGCCCCGCCCCGCCCCACCCCGCCCCGCTCCGCCCCGCCCCGCCCCGCCCCGCGCTCCTTGCGACACGAGCGCCAGTACAGGCCGCGTCCTGGCGTGCCGCGGCTGGCTCGGCGTACTCCGGGAGCCCCCCCCCCCCCTCCCGCTCTGCGCCCCGCCTGGTTTGCCTCGAGCGGCCGGACCGGATGAGTCTGAAGGAAAGTGAGTCTTCTCCCCCCCCTCCTCTCAGCTGGTTCTCCTCGCTCCCACTTGTGCGTAGCTGCAGGCCGCGTTGCCTCTACAGGCCGTTATACTAGGTGGTGTAAGCGCTTCGGCTTGAGCCTGAGGTGCCCCCCGCGCCGTATATACTCACTTGTGCACTTGTAGTTACTAGTCTGCGGATTCTAACACTGGGTATTGGGTATGCCGTTTCCTATACTAATGCGTGCAAAAACACTGAAACATCACACATTACGCGTGTGCAAAAATTTCAGACATTATCTAGTTTGCGAAACCGTGACTTTGACACGTCAGTGAGCAGACATTGCACGTTTGTTTTACCAGTGCTCCTGCTCCGTTGAATGATGCTTGTGGTTCAGTGTGTCCGTCCGTGCCGCCCGCACGCGCGCCCACGAGCACGCACGCGCGCACGCTCCCGCACGGACGCACGCAGGCACGCACGTAACGCTTGTGCGCGTATGACGCACGAGTTTCACCATGCGCGCAGTGCTCTGTGTGTGTTATGGGCCCGGCCGGGCCGGGCGAGTCTCCCGAGTCATGCATGCTAATAAAAAGAGCATCTCCTCGCCCCCCCGGAGCGGCCCGGAGCGGCACGGAGCGGCCCGGAGCGTACCTTCTCGTTAGTCCACAATGGCTGTGCTGTGACCTCCAGGTGTAGAAAGTCATATTCCTCCCCACCTCCTCCCAGGTCTCCAGCTGGGCCGGGCTGGCTGTCTATGAAGACCGGCATGTGTTTTATGCCCCCGGTCTCTGTGCGTGTTACGCAAAAGGAATTCATTGTGTTCTTAAACTATATTTTCTTGCCTGAATGGAACGGCGGCGCAGGGATAGTCCGTGTAACGCGGATAAGAGTTGATGTATTGCCACTTAGGTTTTATGTAATTCTGAAATGGTCAGCTTGATTGGCTCTCGTCTCGTTGCACGCTTAGAAATGAAAGTTGCTGTAAAGCGGATCGCCGTGTACGTACCTGGTCGCCTCCTGCCGTTTTTTTTCCCGCCATAGATGTACAGTTTGGAGTTGATACTTTACCTACGTCATGTCCTTCAAGCGCGTGTTAGGGGGTGGAGGACGGGACCGTATGCCGGCCTGGCAGCGAGGTCTTGGGCCCCAAATGTCCCCCATGTCACGAATACAGCGGACATCCGAAGAGTATAGCGCAGTTGCGACTGCTTGCATTGGGACTACAAGTTTCAGAGAACGCGTAACAGTGTGCGGGCTCAGCCCAGCCGTAGTGCCGCGTGTGCGGAGGGAGCGAAGCGATCCCCTCGATCGCTCCGCCGCGCCGCGACCTTTCTCAGGGGACTTAATGACACCCCCCCTCCCTCCGCTAGTGCCTGCCTGCAATCTAACGTGTGCGGTGTGTACCACTCTTCACCTGGCTCGCTGCCTCGGGCTAAAATTTGACGCGCGAGTCGAGCCGGTGCTAGCCTCGCTGAAGGTGGCCAGCTTGTCAGCGGAGAGGCCCGCCGGGCCGGGCAGGGCGGCCTCTGCAGGCATGAGCTGAGGGGAGGGCTGAGGAGTGGTGCCGGTGCGCCTACAATAGGAAAATTCTTCACACAAGTAATTTCTTTAGAAAATATTGCTGCAATACTTTTAAAAACACCCTCTCGTGCAATAATTTTATTGAAACACACACCGCCTATGTGAAGAGGACACAAAATGTGCAGACACAGAACATTAAAAGGAAGAACGCACATATGCTTGTTAGGGCAGCGCCTTGTGCAGAACTCGGGTGAAATCAATGCAGAAACTTGGGCACCGGTGGCGCCTGTCGCCCGTACAGCAGGAGCTCGCTCAGGAAGCATAGCCCGCTGAGGCCGTAGCCCGCCGCGAGCAGCAGGAAGGCAGGCTTGACCTGCTTCAGGGTCAGAGGGCGCGCGCGCTCTGGACCGCTGTCGTTGTGCTGCGAGAGCACGGCGCTGTGAATACTGTATTTCATCTCCTTGTAATAGTGTATGTTCAACCCGCCTTCCAATGCATGGGACAAGACCGACTCAACATTTTTCTGTAAGGGAGAGCCAGTTGTGAAGGCGGCGCTAGCAACGACACGAGTCAAATGCGGCAGGCGAAAGATATGCAGCCTTTTTAATGAACCGCGAGACATTGACTGCATCATAAAGTGTTCGAAGGAGTTAATGTTGAGGATTACAGCAGCTCTCCGATCTCTGGCTACTAGATTAAAAATTCCAGTAAATTGGCCTCCCTTGAAGAACTTGAGTCTCCGTAGACCGGGATTGTTAATCGTCAACTCTTGGTACACGATGGGGTGAAACCTTTCGTCGATGTAGACGTCTATACCGCTCTGGTCCAGCTGGTCCAGGCTGTCGATATCCGTGGGCGCGCTGGTTAGCTGGCTCAGCAGCAGGCCCTGGTAGGCAGCCGCGATCACGACGCTCATCAGCAGCCAGACGGCGGTGAGCGGGCGGTGCGCGGGCCCGCCGGGAGGAGCCTGGCCCAGCAGGGGTGCTAATGTCTGCAGGCCCGCGGTCATCAGGGCTGGCGGCGGCGGCCAGCCCGCGCACACCCAGGCCACGGCTGTGGCCGCCGTCATGGACAGCAGGGACAGGCCCGTGGCGACCCACAGCCACACCGAGAACTCGGCCGTCACCGCCTTGAGCAGGCCCAGCCGCGGCCCGAGTCCGGCGGGCACCACCACGGCCGCGCACGTCATTGAGTAGCCGGCAAAGCGGATGACGCTTGATGCGACCACGACGAGGGGCTGTGGGGGAAGGACCAGGCCCAGGCTGCAATTTCTAACGTGTTCTTCAAAACTGCCTTTACCGAATGGCCACGTCAGTCGGGCCTTCATGGCAGCTGCCAAGCTTGCGGCATAACGCTCGTGAGGATCTCCATGCAGGAGACGTTGGTTGTATTCGTGGCTAAAACTAAAGGCTGGATAGGGCGGCTTTAAAGGGTGCTGCCACGATTTGCACACGGGCTGCTGGCGTGTCTGCCAGCCCCGCCCCGGCGCGCAGCGGTCGAGCTCGCGTACCTTGACGGCGCTCCACGTGGCCATGATGCCCCTATCACAGGCGGGGGCGTTTAAAAACGACGTGCCGTTCGCAGCCGTGACGATCACGTAGACGCGCATGCCGCACAGAGGCACCGGCCGCACGGCGGCGCGCTTCAGCTGAGACAGGGAGAACGCCGTGGTCCAGAACACCACGATGTCGTTGGCCGGGCTTACGGACCGGAGGTCGACGATGCGCTCGAGCAGCCGGGCGTCGCTGTCCGCCGCGAGCAGCGTGATGGCGGTGTAGTCCCGGAGCTGGTAGCTCAGGCGGCCGTGCGTGAGGTGCGGGGCGAGGTGCAGGACCTGGCCGTGCGAGGCGTACAGCCGCAGGACCGGCCCGATCAGGTGAGGGTCGCCGTGCGCTATGAGGCACGACCTGTTGCGCGGCACCATCGAAGTCACGAAGCTGGCCACGCATCTGGCCGCCTGGGCGGGGGCGGAGGAGTCGTCGGCGGGGGCCTGGAGGGGCTGGGCGGCGCGCGGCCCGGCGCAGAGCAGAGCGAGCAGGACCAGGGGCGGCCGCATGGCGACGACTGACGTGGCGGTACCAGTACTCCACTGCTGTTGGCGACGTCGGCGACCACGTGCTGCTATTACTAGGGGAATAGGTACACCTTAGCGTTGGCATAAAGATATTTTGACCTCCAGGGCCAGGCCACGCGCGCCTCGCTTTTGTTTTGATGCCTTTGCAGGTAGCGCAAGGTGCTGAAATCTGTTGTAGCGTTACGCGTCGCTCGTTTTCAATAGCCTCCACCGGCGACACGTGGTTATCAGGACGAGCATCGCTCATTGAATGGGCCGCCTTCCATTCGTAACGGGCGATTTGGGTATCGACCGGGCGGACTGAAGGCGGCTGAGGGGTGCGGGGCCAGGGCCTCTGCACTAGGGCTCGTGTCTCCGTGCTTTGGCAACCCAAATGACAATATTCCAGAACCGCATTTTTTTATACTTGGTTTTATTAAATATTATACGAACCTAACTGAATCGTGACACTCCGAGGAATACTACCGCCATTGGTTGCCGCGGGCTCAGCCTGCCCCCGCAGGGTGCTCACTAGCACTTCCTCCAATCAGTGTACCGGGCGTTTCATCAAAGACGCAGGTGCGGGCGGGTTTGCCTACCCGATCTCCCCGTAAGGCGCCATAGCCCCTTGGGTAGGCAAACCCGCCCGCACCTGCGTCTTTTATGAGACGCCCGGTACGCCCTGTGGTCCAATCACTTTACAATCACAGTCCAATCTCATAATTTTTCGGCAAAAATGCATTTTTAACACCTCAAAACCGCAAAAAAATCGATTTGCTGATGACAAATGTATAAGTTTCTTTGAAGTTTGGTAAAGTTTTACCTCCAATCAGTGTACACCCATCTAAAGAGTGAGCGAGGGGTCGACCACTTAAAATTCCAGTTGGAATATCTGGAATATTTTTGGAATATGTACAACAATATTTTTGGAATATCAGGAAAATGTGGGATAATATTTTTGGAATATCAGGGCTATGTTGGAATATTTGGAATATTTTTGGAGTATTTTGAATGTTTTTGGAATATTTGGAATATTTTTGGACTGGAATATGTTGGAATATCTGGAATATTTTTGGAATATTTTTCAAATTGTACATGGAATATCCAAGTGGTCGACCCCTCGAGAGTGAGGTACCCCTCGCTAGCAACCCCCCCCCCCTCCCCCCCCCGGATGCATACCGGGGGGAGGAGACTGGGTGTGTCGGGGGCGGGCAGGTGCGGGCGGCGCGCGGGTTGACGAGCCCGTCCTGTCTGTCCTGTCGCATGAGCCTGTTCTCTATTGACCCGGCCAGCGCTGGCCTTGGGGCGGAGTGGCGTAGCGTGGCGTGCCTCCAGACCGGCGCTGCGGAGGGAGGGGACAGCGGGGTTGTTATATTGGAATTTGTTTATCTCTTCTCTAGATCGCGAGAGCGAGCGAGTGAGTGGGTGATAAGGCATAGGGAGCGGGGTGGGGCGCGGCGGGGCGGGGCGGGCCTTACCGGGCAGAGCTCGCCACCGCTAGAGTGACGGGGCGGGACGGGACGCGTGACGCACAGCAGCGTTCGTCTCGACTTTTTTTTATATTTTACGTATAATTGTCCTATTGTTTGTTATTGTTATTCCACTGTGGTCTATTCACGAAAGAACGGGCACCAAATCATTATGCCACTCGCACGGCTCACCCCGAGAAAACTTCTTCGTTTGGAAGGAACCCGGCTGCGGTGGTAGTCTCCCCCCCCCTCCCCTCTCCTCCCTCATGCGGGACTGTGTCATGTGCGGCCCAATCTATCGCTGACCGTTCATCTGCCTGTTATGTTACATTAAGTAATTACTGGCTTGCTATCTGGGCCTCGCTTGCGTAAGCCTGGGCGGGGCGAGGCGGGGCGGGGCCGGGCCGGCCGGCCGGGACGGGTGGTTTGTATCGACATTGGCGCTAGGAGGAGGAGCTGGAGGAGGAAGCAGTGCTATGCGCTCTGCCCATACGGGCACGGCGCGTTGGGCTGCGTCCGGAGCGCTGTTGTGTCGCTTCCGGGGTGGTTCGCGCTGCACACTGGTGGAGGATCTGCTCGGCTCCGTTCTCCTTCCGCTAAATATATATATTTTTAACAGAAGTATACCGCAATATCCTTCACAAACGGGCTATGTGATGCCTGCTAAAGCCCTATAGCACTCTTTCCTCAATTTCAAAATTTAAAAAAGGTACTCTATATACAATTTTTGTAGCGTACTGGGAGATAATACCGGTTATAAAATTAATGATATGGTTCTCAAATAGTTTTGACTTTATATTTTTGAATTTTATCCCATTCTATGGTAAGTGTTGTCAGTAGCAAGGCCGCTGGTCGACATTTTCAGTCCCACGTAACACTTATACCAGGATATCTACGGGTGGTTTTAAGTTTATTTTCATGGTTTTTCTTATTTCTATGGTAGTCGTTAAAACTTCGGAGGCCGTTTAACGCGTTGGCGTTAGAATTTTTTCTCTGTTCTGCTCGCCGCTCGCCACCCTGTCGAATGAATGTCCCTGCTAGCATAAGGGCGAGTGACCCGTGACCTGTGACCCCTGCGGGCCGCGGAGACCTGCATGCGCGCAGGCTCGTCGAGCTCAGGCGTGGCGGGGCGTGGTGGGGCGGGGCGGGACAAGGCGGGGCGGGACGGGCGGAGGAGAACTCCTCGGCGCGGTGGGACTTTACGAGGCGCGCGGCGGACAGCCAGGTGATCGGCGTGGGCCCCGCCTCGCTTCGCTTCCGCCTCGGGTTTTACGATGCTGGTAGTTTTTTGCGAATAAAGGATGAAGGATCTTTCTGCAGGGAGCCGGAGGTTGCCGGCGGGGCGGGGTGGGGTAGGCCACCCGCTGCACCGTCATGCCGCTCTGTTGCCTATCGGGGCAGTGGCGGGCGCTCCGGTCGGAGTAGAGTTACGTTAGAAGGCTACCCTGGTCGCCGCGCCGGCCAGCCTCATGGTTCGCCATTCCACACTATGCGGCATTCCGAGCGAAGATCACCTCTCGCCCTTCCACCACGTGTTGCAATGATACAAACTTACTGGCCGTTCAAGCGATTCCAAGCCTTCGTTAATATTGAAGATGACTGGGTAACGGACTGAATATGTAATTAAAATTGCTTCTGTTCCTCATTGTCTACCGTGTCGGGGTAGAACGAGTTGGTGTTTAAATACCCCGCGGCCGGCCCGGCCCCGCAGACAGTGTTGCGCCTCCCTCTGGCGCCTCAGCTGATGTGCGGCGCCAGGTGCCAGGCGGCTCTGCGCTGGCGCTGCACTCCGCCACCTTGAGAGTGGAGCCGGGGCTCGGCCCGGAGCAGGCGGGGCGGGGCGGCCCGTGGGCGTCATTGTCGCAGCTCCAATGTCACGTGCCCCGCCCCGCCCCGCCGCCCTCCCGAGCCCGGGCCGCCTGTGACATTCCCTACACTGGAAGTGCTGGCTTACGAAATGTTGCAGGTAATATGTGATTTATTTTCCCTACACTCGGCAGCTGTGCGGCAAACCATTCTCACACATGGTGGCGAGCGGATGGCAGTTTCGGACACTTGCAATACGCTTAGCTATATCTAGTGTATGAATGGAAATTTGTTCACCTACGAGCGTGTGAAAGCGCACGACATTGCTGCGCTCGGGATTCCAGTGTAGCGGTCGGTCGGTCCGAGGCTCAGGTGTGTTGGACCCGGGAGTACAACGACACGCGACAGCGACACGGCACCGGTGTGGGTGGCTGGCTCTGGCACCGGCCGGCCCTTTGGACGCCGCTCCACTGCAGCCTTGTCCACCGTGAACACTCCACACTCCTCCTCATGACAAAGAGACGCAGTCGTTTTGTTTTAAAAAAAATAATGTGACGCTCTGGCGGGAGCGCGTTCTGTCGTGTTGTCGGCATTTTTTTTAATGTTCTGTATCGCGTCGCCTTGTTGTAAATGCGTGTAGGTGGAAATTTCATCTTATTTGCCGCGCTTTTTTGTTTTAATTTGTGTGCTTTACCTTTTACGTGTTGCCCCCATCCCGTGTCTGTGCATTTGCGCTGAGTTTGGTGTATCAGCGAGTGAAGAAGATGACGCGTACATTGCAACAAGCCAAGTCTATTTTTGTTTTGGGCGCTTGCCTTCGGAACGTGCCGTGCCGTGGGGTGGCTGGGCAGAACTTACCGCCGAGGCGCGCAGTGTAGAAGGCCAAATACTGCAGAGAATGGGCATTGTCTTTGACGGACAGTGGGGCGGGGCGGGGCGGGCTGCGCGATCAGGGGTGCGAGGAGTGAATAGCCTTAACACGTACCGCTGGTCACCGGGGTCGCCCCGCCCCGCTTCTCCGCACTGCGCCGCTTGCAAAACACGGACGCTCTGTGTAAGGCGTATCGTATATTTTATGCTTCCCTACTTACTTTTTTACTTCTTTATTAAAACTGAGGTCGCTTCAAAAAAGCAATAAAAATGAAAATCGGTGAAAAAAGCGAATTAGGCGGTGCGAGCGGCCGCTGAGGTGGTCTAGTGCGTGGATTTCGCGCCCGCAACACAATAGAATTAGGGACACGCCAAGGCAAAAACTGGGAGAGAAAGACCTCAATCTGATGGTCTCGCCTACCGCACCTACCGCGCGGCGCTGGGCGACCAACGATGATAGAACGAAAGTGCCCCCCCCCCCCCCCCCCCCAACCCTCCTGGGAAGGACCTTGGCTTATCCGACTCCATTCTCCACGCCCAGATTTTTGTTCATGGCAAATATGGTCGACTTTCTTACTAGTGGGGGCGTAGATGGCGCTAGTTTCGGGGGTGCCGTCGCGCCCAAACAGTCGCCCTCTCTAGAGACATCCAAAGGGCGTAAAGCTGGCGGGGAGGGGGTAATGCGTGGAGGTCGTTGCCTTGCCTGCAGCCCGCCCCGCGCAGCCCGCCGCGCCGCTGCCGGCCAACGGGCGCGCGCCGGTGTTGCCCCATTGTTTTGCCCTCCCCCCCCCCCCTCCCCCCGGGATGTCCGCGGGATGGTCGGGGCCGGGGCCAGGTCAGCGGGGGCGGCGTGGTGGTGCTGGGGCTTCCGGGACGTGAGCTGGCCGGTGCGGGCGCTGCGCCGCGTGCTCACCGGCAGCCGCCCAGGTTGGCGCTCAGTCTCTCTCTCTCTCTCTCCCTGTCGCACTCGCGGGGCAGACCACCCCAGCCCTGCTCGTGCCTCTGCCTCAGGCCCCGAGCCCAAGCGCAACCCCTGCTTGATGGCGAAGCTCACGCCGCCGCCGCCCTGCCTGCCTGAGGGCCCGAGCCACCGCCTCGCGTACAACTACTACTGCGACAGGTGGGTGTGCGGTGTGCGGCCGGCCCGCGCCATAGGCCGGGCCGGGGCATTAGCCCCAGCAGCAGTATTTTTGCTATCCCAGCAAAGAAAAAATTGTAGGTGCTATTCTAGCAACGAGGTTAGCAAGTCTTTTCCCTCCGTGTGCTTGTCCGGCCCGTAGGGACGGACCCCGAGAGGTGGAGCCGCCGCTGGTGCTGTACGAGGCGGGTGTGGAGGCGGAGGCGGGCGCCGCCGCCCCCTGCGCGCCGTGCGCGCCCTGCACCGCCCCTCGCGCCCGCCCCCCGCCCAGCGGGCTCATGGCGCGCTGCCCGTGCGGGGTGCGGCCGGGGCCCCCGTGCCCCGACCTGATGGCGCCCCTGCAGGGCTGCGGCTGAGTGGACCGCCGCTGAGGCCGGGCCGGGCCGGGCCGGGCCGGGGGACGACGCATCGCACCGCATGGAGAGGCAATCTGGTGTCGCATTAGCGGTATCGAGAAAAATGTTGACTCTGTAGACATAGTCCGTGAAATCAGATTGAAATCTTTTACGACCAACCCTGAGAATCTTGGAAGGTCAATATAAATTCCTACCAAAAATTATCAAAAAAATATCTATCAATACGCAGAACTAGAAAAGTAAAAAAATGATCCCAATTTGAAATTATTTCAAATCCTGAAATCAGGCAATGCAATGAGCCGCCTTGCGCCGCCTCGCGCCATCGCCTTACCGTGCCTAGCGTTTCCTATCCTTGAGGAAACGAGTCTAAGTGCGAGTCACGTGACGCCGATCAATGGGAGGGGGAGGGGGGGGAGGAAGTGTCAGCCCCGCCGGCCGGTGCGGCGGAGCCAGAGCCTTGGCGCCGCGCGCCTAAGTGCAGCCCAGCCCTGAGCTAGTGCACTCGCGTCACGTACAGGGCGCAGCGCGCAGCGCCAGGCTACACACACACACAAAAAAAAAAAAAATACACGAAAATTTACGAATTTGAAGAAAACTGGGAAACTGGGTATGTACTGTAGTTTGAACCGTACCCTTAAAATCGTTTGCGCAAAACTTCCCTATCTGTCGTTGTTTACAGTCATTTTTTTATGTACTAATTATTTTCTCAGCTGTAGAAAATCCTATTGTATGCGTAGTCTATTTACGTACAACCTCTTTCACAATTATTAATAATTTTTACGTAGTTTTGGGAAAGTTTGTTCATAATTACAGATACTATGCATTTTCTACTGTCTTTTACGTGTAAGATTATACATATAAATTCTGCACGTATCCGATATAGGTACTTTTACTTTTTTCTGCGCGCATGCGACCATTTGCGGGCGAGGCGGGGCGGTCGTTTGCCGACGCGACCGCACCGCGCTCTACAACTCTATAGCGATTTCTCTGCGAGCCGGACTGCTAAGAGCAGCACGCCGCCGCCCCTCTTTTGTTGCTCGCCGCGCCGCAGCGGCCTGCCCCGCCCCGCCCCGCCCCGCCTGGCCATGGCAGTGGTAGTTGCTTGGTGATTCTCAAAACTCGCGTCGAGTGAAATCGCTAGTTTTGCCCCGGTGGTGGCATGCGTGTGGCAGTGCCAAAGGGTGAAAGCGGGGTAGTGCCCTGCCCCTGTACGTCTGAGCTGGACCAGTGTATAAATGTCACACTAAATCTGAACCTTACATTAATGCCTAATTAGGTCACAAGGCATCCGATGTGTTCGTTTGGGCTTCTTTTAATTTTACAGTTGGAGCTGTAAAGTGACGGCTGCGCCATAAGCTAAAATTACAAGATATGTCAGCTCAGAAATTAGCGTGCTAAAAGTTGTAAAATGGAGCTAATTTCTTTTAACAGTGGGGGCGCGCAGCCTCCACTGCTCTTTATGCCTTTACTCGTCTTGCCCTTCGCTTCCCTCCCTCCGCGTGTGAACAGGCGTGCGTGTCGTGAAGGCTGCGGCGTCGCGCTGCCACTAGGGAGCGAAACGGAACGGACCTAAAGGAAAAAAAAAGATCTTTGTGATGCGTCACCTTCCCTCGCCGCGCCTGGCCAGCGGCATCGCTACTCGACGTTCGGAAGGTTAGCCCAGCCCCCCCCCCCCTCTCTCTCTCTCTCTGTCAGGGCTGTGCGGTACCTGACTGTGGGAAGTAAAGAGAGGAAGAACATGCGAGTGTGTCGGGCTGGCCTGCATGGGGGCCGCGATGCCTTTATGTGCGTGTGGCTGGGAGCGGAAGGGAAGGCCGCCGCACACGCCTCCGCGTGGCAGGGACACCACTTTTAGCTGTACTTAAGAAAAAATGTGATTGTTCGGAATATGGGAGTATTGGCGATGGCCATTAGCGGCCATTGTGTGTGACCTACTGGTCCCGGAGTGGGGCGAGGAGCGGGGCGAGGAGCGGGGCGAGGAGCGGGGCGAGGAGCGGGGCGGCACACGCCCCCTATGCTAATCGGAACGTAACCACAATCTCGTATGGAAATGTGTTGGTAATGAGCTTCTAATTGTTGTTGTTGTTGAGGGGGCGGGGGGCCGCGGTCATCGTTTCGCGTAGGTAGAGGAAATATTAAATCTTATATCCGTAAAGAAGAAAACCTGACTGCGACTGTCTGCGGTGCGAGAATTGACTGCGCGCTGGTCGCGCTGCCGAATGAGTGACTCGATCACGGGCTGCCCCACGCTACGCCCTATGCCCGCCATCCGGGAAAGTGAGAGTAAAATCGGGATAGGATTTGCGTGGAGCGGGGGAGGGGTGCGGGGCGCGGTGGTACGTGAGGGTGGCGTGGGCTGGCAACTGGCCAGCAGGCCCCACCCCGCCCCGCCCCGCCCCGCCCCGCAATCCTGGTGAGGTGGCCCGCTCGTTTACGTAAACCACAGTCTTTAGGCTTGGGCCGCTGTAACGCAAATGAAAGGTTTGCCCCAATCCTTTTACTTTTAAAACTTATAATTTGTTTTATACCATTCCGTTCGCTTTCCGATCATGCTTCCTAAAATGCAATCTGACACGCCTAGAATTTTCACTTTTATTTCATACTTACTTACTCTGAAAATTAATGAGTGGGCCAGTCTCATTTGTTGGAAGCTTGTCTCACCGTGGAAAAAGTGTTATGTCCGAGGGTATGTCCCACCGTTCGCGCCGATTACAACTCATATATTTTCTGACTATTACTCGACCCGGATCGTTCTGCATTTTTTCCTCCCAGCGTGTCTAAACTAAAGCATGGCGCGCCTACAGGGCAGTATAGAGAACGACACTCTGCAGCAGTATGGTATGTCCCAGTGGGACCGCTGGCCGTGCGGCGCGGCGTGCTGTACCGCGTGGTGTAGAGTAGTGTAGTGCTGTGTGGGAGAGGAGAGGCTTTCACCCTCCTGGCGTGACCCGGACGCGCAGTGCTGCCCCGCCCCACCCCGCCCCGCCCCGCCCCGCCCTCACGTGGCGCGCGCGCTGCTGCGCCTTCGGGGAGTAAAAGCGAAGGCGGGGCGGGGCCGGGCATCGCAATAATGCTATGGTTCGCGTATCTTTCCGCCCCGCCCTGCTCCAGCAGTGCCCAGCCCAGTCGAAATACCCCCCCCTTCTTTCTTTCTTACCTTTCCGCTCTCGTCCAAATTTTTACCAAAGTGTTACCATTTTCCTCTGTGCAGATAATGTGTGTGTGTGTGCGGCGTGCCACAACCACATTACATGACAACCGCGTCGCGTCACGGCCGCGTAACCGTAAGGGTACTCGAGGCTTTAGGTCCTCGTGACAGGGCCGCTCCGCTGCAGGGATTTGGAGGTTTTAAAAAAATAAATAAAAGTGAGTTGTATTCCGCGCACTGCCGCCACGGCACGCGGCCCGGCTCGTGTTCCGGTGGCGTGGCGTGGACCAAGCGCTCCACAAGTGGGGCGCGTCCTGCGCTGCGGTGCCAGGTGCCGCCCGGTGCCGGGGCCGCCGAGCCTCTCTGAAACACACCGCCACCGCTCTGTGCGACAGACTGACAAATCCACGTCATACTGTCCCGGGAATGGCATGGCTCCATGCCATGTTTCCAGAGAAGTGGGCGAAAAGTAGACAAATCCTAGAGGCCTGAATCTGCCCCTGCCAAAGAGGTAGCATGTACGCACATGTGCCTACCGGGCAGGAGCCGATGCAGCCCGACTCACTCCGCTGTGTGGACTCCACTTTTTTGCCGACATTTGTTTTTTTTTTTGGCAACCCTGGTATGGGGTCTCAGCAGGCCCAACACTTGAAAAAAATAGCACCTGTTATGTTTTACTCCAGCCTGTGTCTAGTGTGTGCGTTTCGGTTTCCCTTTCCATCTTATAGAGATAACTGTTTTTCGCCGTACTTAACATCTGACAGGACGGGACGAAGCTTTGCGGGGCTGTTGCTTCATGCCTGAGACTGAGGAGAGTAATGCACCGGAAACGGCGGCAGCGGCAGGCGGGCCGCGCCGGGCCGGGCCCCGTGGCTCTCGCTAGCTGTGGCCGGGCCGGGCCGCGGCTCTCTGCCCAGCTCAGCCCACTGTTTACATAAACGCGGGCTGGCGGCTCTATTTGTCAAAAGGTCGGGCCCGGCCGCGCCCCGCCGGGCCTCCTAGGCTACCTGCTCCCGCTGTAATTGACGCGATTTTTCGTGACGATGGCGGGTGGGGGCCGGGTGGGCCCTCCCCTACTCTACTATACCCGACCCACGAGGCTGCTCTGCCAGCAGCTCCCCCCAACTCCCTCTGCTCCGTGACGCAAGACCATCGCGCCCGCGGAGAGGAGAGGAGACGAGAGTCTCTGTGATGCCTGTGATTATTTTGCGTGTCGCGGTGTCTGCTCTGCTACAGTGTACGCCGCGGCCGCGCGACCTAGCGCTTCGCTATGTTCTCGTTTGGCGCACCACTCGTGTCCGCCTGTTCTTTCATCTGGGAGCTCCCAAATTCACTGTGAAAATAGTAGAATTTTCTATGCAACGTTTCGCAAAAATTACAATTTAAAATTGTTAAATTATGGGCTCTAAATTGTAATTTTAAAAATATCTTGTTAACAAATACCACCTGGCATACACTATATCCCCTTCCCTCATCTTTCCTAATGCCAAAAGGCGCCATAATTTTCAGTTGATGTGCTAATATCACGTCAATGAAGGTCTCCAAATAGAACGAGACGAGCACAACACTTTTCCTGGAGTAGATTTCGCCGTGCGTGATAAACCGGTCTGAACTGTATGAGCCGAGCCGGGCCTCCTCTCCTCTCCTCTCCTCTCCTCTCCTCTCCTCTCCTCTCCTCTCCTCTCCTCTCCTCTCCTCTCCTCTCTTCTTCCTGTTTTGGTCCAGCAGGGAAGATGCTTGTTCTGGCGCGGTGCCAACCGTCGCAATACGTGTGTGATAATTTGTGTCCGTTGTTTGTTCCAGGTGAGATATATCAAAAGGCTGCAGCAGCGGCTCGGCTCGGCTCCCACGGCGTGGCGCGGCTGGGCCTAGCCCGGCCCGGTTCGGCTCGTAATGCCCCGCCACACGTGGCCAAGGTCAAGCACCTGCTGCTTCAGCTGGCAGCTGCAGCGGGCTAGGACGGGCGCTACCGGGCTGGGCTGGGCTGGACCGGCTGTGTCGCCCCATTGAATGCGACGCTGTTCAGGTTGGCGGGCTAAACACAAAAGAGCTTGGATTTGGGCTGCAGGGGACCCGGCCCTGTCGGCCCTGCCCTGCACCCGCAGGCTGACACGCCTAAAAACCGATCGGAATCGGCGGATGGTCATTGAAAAGTTACACGGTCTCATCCACTTTAGTAAGAGAGAGGGATATTGCAAACGGCACTAGGAAAGCAAAGGGGTGACACAAGATCTTTACGGGGATGTTAACAAATTTTAAAGCGTAATGCCCTTGCAAACGCGTTAAAAAGTCCGTATGGTGTAGAGTATAGTTTTGTGCGCCCGTAAGTTCTAGCGTACCGGTTTCCACTTTATATATTGCGGCATGAATTCAGCCACATGGCAAGCGCCGCTGAGGCTGCCCAGGACGCTGGCGGAGCAGAAAAAAAAAGTGTGGCGAATCGTAAAGAAAAAGCACTGAAGCTGTGCCTGCTGTCTGCGCTGCGGTCGAGTCGAGTCGAGTGTTGCTGCTGGCGCCCCCGTCCCGTGTGGTGTGGCATCGCGTCGGAGGCAGTCAGGCTCGACGGCCAGGACGCTTCTCTTTCACCCTGTCAAAATTCATAGAAACTCCAACGCCAAATTTTGGAAAAGGTATCGTTCAGTCTGTTGTGGGTTGGCCTACCTCGTCGTGATAAAGCGCTAAAGCGCTAACTGTGTTGCGGGTCGGCCTACCCGGCCTTGGTAAGGCGCTCACTGTGTTGCGGGTCGGCCTACCCCGCCTTGGTAAGGCGCTTGCTGTGTTGCGGGTCGGCCTACCCCGCCTTGGTAAGGCGCTCACTGTGTTGCGGGTCGGCCTATCCCGCCTTGGTAAGGCGCTTACTGTGTTGCGGGTCGGCCTACCCCTCCTTGTTAAGGCGCTTACTGTGTTGCGGGTCGGCCTACCCCGTCTTGGTAAGGCGCTTACCGTGTTGCGGGTCGGCCTACCCCGCCTTGGTAAGGCGCTTACCGTGTTGCGGATCGGCCTACCCCGCCTTGGTAAGGCATTTAGTATATTATATGCAACTTGACACAATCAGGTGGTCTGTGGTTCGGCGTATTGGGACGTCCTTCTCCTACCATTACATTTTTATATGTGACGAGTTTCGCAGACACCGTCGCGTCGACAGTTGGATACCAAAAGAACGGCGTTGGAAAAACCCGGCCGGATCCCTATCGGAATATCGTTGTCCCGCAGCGCCGTCCATCTGATGTCCTGCCGTCAGCTCCCTCGGCGCTATGAGTGTTGTATGTGTCCACACTATTAGTACAATTCCTCTCAACACCGTATCATTAATTGCTATAGTCAGGTCTTGTTCCGAAAAAACGCTGTTCAACCGTGGTTTTTTTAAACTATTAATTTTCAAACTGGAATTGTAATAGTGCTTTGAGTTACCTATCACCGAACAGGTCGAAGCCGTGAGGAACTTTAAAACATGTGCGTGGGAATGGGAAACTACGTATGGCGTTCGCCCGCCGCGCCGTTTCCGCGGAAATTGTTTCAGTAGCGATGATGGTCTAGAAAAAAAGGCACACCTCGCGCGCGGAAATACCAAATGGTAATCGCTGCGCGCCTGCGCGGGGTACGTCCGCGTCGGGTCGGGCCGCCGCGGCACGGCACGCGCTGGAGGCAGGCCTGCCTGCCTGCTGCTCACGTTTTGCATCAGGTCCTCATGGGCGCCATGAGCCTGGCCCATCCTGGGCCCCGTCACCTCCCGGCTCCAATCGCGTCGTGCATCCGTTCGACAGTTCAGGCTGGCCGGGGAGGGGCGGGGCTGCGGGGACCACAATGGCCAATTACCAAGCCGATTCGGTAAATCCGCGCAAATAGGAGAGCTTTGCCGACCTTGGCGGAGGACGGCGCGGTCGCGGCAGAGGCGACCCCACACGCGGCACGCGGCGGCGGCGATGGTGGGATGCGCGGTATCAAATCCTAAGAAAATTTTAACTTTCAAGGATTTTTTAAAGGGGGAAAAAATGGGAAATATTGCCGTGCTTATTCTAGAGAAAATGTATGAGCCTGCGTGTCGTCGTCATTCATAAATTTATTCATGGAAGTTAGTCTCTGTTTCTTTGGCTCATCGTGAGTGTGTGTGTGTGTGTTTTCTTTCTTAGTGAACCAATTAAAAAGCTCGGTTATGTCCGTGCGTGTTCTGCGGTCCGTGTGTGCTCGATAAAAAGAGACTGCCGCTCATGAGCATGGAGTCCACGGCCGGGAACTCCTGTATGCCTTCCTCAATACAGTGCCCTAGTTACTTGCACGCGCCTCTCAAGATAAATTGCCTGTGTGTTTCAAAATCGGAACTTTGTATTTTGAAAAATTCCCCTTTGTCATCAAAAGTGTTCAACTGACACTCCTATGATACATTAGGGATTTTGAGCGATGTGTCCATTACTTAACTTTTAAGAATATTCAAAGATTTTTTCACTTTATTTTCGTGATGGTATTTAACAATAACCTTTTCATTACGTATTGAATAGATTATTAAATATCGTCACGAAAATATTATGAAAATTGCGTCAGAAAGTAAGGAGAAATGTAATGAATTATATTTAGTTATCGTAAGTGTATGTCGGTGGAACACTTTTGATGACAGTGTACGCCTCGTGAAACTGCTGAAACCCTGTCCATTACTCGGCCCCGGGGTTGGGTCGGGTCGGGTCGGAGATCAGCGACTCGCAGTCCTTGGTGGAGCCGAAGCGCGACCCGTCGGGACGCAATATAATTATCCGATTGTGAGCGTGGGAACTGTGGCACCTGTTGCCTGCAAGTCGTGGGGGGAGGGGGGGGGGCTGTCCTTCGGGCTGCAGTTTCCTGCCTGTGTTCATCTGCACGGTTAAAACGACGTCCAGGTCTCCTGTAGCACTTTGGGGAAACCAAGACGCGCTACCATTAGAGTTTCCAGGCTGCTTATGGAAACCTGGACGTAGTTTGTATTACCTTGTGGCGTGGGATTTATAATGCGACTGAGCGGTAGGGCGCGCCGCGGCAGTCAGCAAGCGTGTGCCCCGACATGAGTGCCACTCCCTAGTGTTTCTGCACGCGGATGAGGCATCACATTATGTGTCCCTGTCGCACGGACAGGGGCGTAACGCCAGCGCCGCGCTAATTAGAAATGAAACGATCTCTGAAGCGAGCGCCGCCCAGCTGTCAGTTTCATCACTTTCTTCGGCGCAGCGTGCACGGGTCGTATCTGGGCGGCCGGCCCGCTGAGGTACGCGGGTCTGTTTGACGCGCGCTGGACGCCGCGGCCGCCGCGAGTTAGTGCCAATTTGGGGCGACCAGCAGTCCGGCCCGGCCCGGCCCGGCCAGTTTGCAACCAGCTAATGATGACGGACGGCGTGCAAACCTGGGAGCGCGGGGTGGGGGTGGGGGAAGCGGTAGGGCGTATTTGTTCATCGGCGCCGCCGTTCGAGGACCGTTACACTCTGCTCTCATTACAAAAATCCGGATAGTAACGCGGGATAAATTTTCGAGGCGCAGCGAAATCACTTAAAATCTTGCCACGGAGGAGGGGGGGCTCCGCGGGCGGGACTGTTGATGCGTATGCGGGGGGCCTTCCTGCAGGCACTCCCAGTGCGTGTGTGCGCGCGCGGCCCTGAGTGAATAAGCATTAGTGAAAGCGCAGCGCATGTCGCGGTGTCATGTGGTCCCTCAAACACCGCCTCGTCACAAACGACTAGAACCAACCACTTCATTGCGTTGTAGTAATTTTTGTCTTTGTTGATTACGGTTTCTTTTGATATGTATAGCCTAATGACAGAGAAAGATATTATGAGTTGAGTTACCTTTGCTAATTGGCTATGAATTTTGCTTTCGAGGTCTCAAGGTAAAAGCTGAATCTTCAACAGAGAGGTTAAAAATGAAGATATTTGATTTGCTTGAAAATTTAGACTTGTCAAATGCCGACACCACTTTATCAACCGCCAGAAATCGAACAAACCGTTTCGAGAGGTTTTTATGTGCGCGTTTCTGCGCTTTTGAGTGCTTCCTGTGTCGTGCTGCTAAGGTGCATCCTCCCGGTGCTTTCTCCCCGCGCTGCGGCCACGCCGCCCGAATGGGTTCCATTACGCGAGCTTGGGGGAGTAGGGGGGGGGGGGCAGGACGTGGGCCTCCTTGCACTGCTCGACTGCGCGCCCCCACCCCCACCGAGCGCTGCCTGCTGGCCTGCGCATGGGTCTTGTGCATTTCGAAAGTACTTCAAACCCACTTAACTCTTTACAAAATTTGTTACGAATACCAAATATCGAAAGCGTGGTTAGTGTTTTCGTGCCCCTTGATTTATCCCCGACGTCCAGAAAAGTGTTTTCTGTCCGCTCCGTGCACGCCGCTACCCGCGCCGCGCTTCCCTCTCTGGCCACTGTGTACCAGGCCCGCAGCCTTCACGGCGACTTGGGCACGATGGGAGAGTTATCCTCTCTGAGCATAGATTGCACAACACGTGGTATGCCTGGAAATATTCTATGCATCCTGCCTGTTCTAGAGGAAGGAATTGAACAACATCTCTTTCTACTTGTAACTCATTATTAGAGACGTCGGAAACCATGCTTAGCTTACTGTCATAGATTCTAGGTTTATAATTTTCTGTAATCTTCTTTTTAACTGCTGAAAGTGGAGCAAAATTTGAATTTTACGAAACATTTCATAATTTTTTTCCCCTGTAAAACAGTATAATATTTTTCACAGTGACACTGAAAAATGTGTCATAATTGACGTGCTAAACTCAGAAGTAGGCAATGAGAAATAAGCGATTCTTTATGGGCATTTTCAAACACTTTTGCTCTGCTGCCCGTCTGTTTGCAGTGTACCTCGGTGGCCCTGGCGGCCCTGGCGGCCCTGGCGCCTTACAAGGGGCGAGTGCGGCCAACTTCTTTGACCTGCACGCCGTTGCACGCGCACGGCGCAGTGCATACAGAGGATGCCACTAGGGGCACTAGGCGGGGCGGGGTGGGGCGGGGTAGGGCAGGGCGGGGCGGGGCGGGGCGGGGCGGGGCGCGGCCTGGCGTTCCTCGCGCTTTACAGCCAGTAATTACAGGTCACGTCGCATTGTGCTCGCCGCGACCCCCGCGGATTATTGGCATAGGAATGGGCTTGGAACAACAATGATCAGCGGAGGTGGGCGGCGCGCACCTCATCATGGCGCCAAACCCCCTCTCCTCCCTCTCTCTCCCTCTCCCCCTCCCCCTCTCCCCCTCTCTCTCCCCCCTTTCTCCTTCCCTATCCCTTGCGCTGCTCTCACTCTCTCCCTCCCTCTAATTGCCTGCCAATCCCCCCGCGCTGCGCTCTTTTGTTCCTCAAAGGGCGCATTCCTTTGACGTAACTTTGGCGCGGCGCGCTGCCCCAGCCCGCCCGGGTCAGGTGGTCACATTCGACACCGGGCCGGTTGCTGCCTCTGGCACTTCCGCTTTGGACGACAACTTTTGCTGCCGGAGCAGACTCTTTGAGTCGATATTGCGATTTGCATCTTCGCAGACAGCTCATACCATGTTATTTTTCCCTCTCTGTTGTAGGTGAGTTAAGCGCCGTGTCCGCGCGCGCAGCTGCTTCGCCGCTGCCGCCAATCTCTGCTGCGGTAACCGCAAAGTAACTGGCTGCCCTCTCCGTCCGCTCTGGCCCCGCCCGGCCCGGCCCGGCCCGGTCTGCGGTTGGAAATATCAGGGAGTAAATTGTATTTGGCAAACTTTGGGGTGCCGGTCCGGTCCGGTCCGGTGTTATGGACGCCCCGCCCTGCCAGCGCGTGTATGCACTGGGACTGTAGGAATGCTGCTCGCTTGCAGGTGAGTGGCACTTCGCGGTGAGCGCGTGGTCATCGTCATACACTTGCAGCTGAGCCATTTCGATACCTACAAGTATTCGAATAGGCATTCGCTCACCTACGGGTGTGTGAAATAAAGATTCAGTCGTCCGCCAAGTGAGCGACATTCGTTTGGTTCCCAGTATGTGGCCGTGGGGCTGGGTGACGCGCATTGCGTAACCCTGCCGCACCGGGCGGGGCGGGGCGGTGTCCTGACCAGCTGGCTCGAGCGGGCGGAGCTAAAGCTTGGACCTGTCCTGCCCGTCTGCCTGCCCGTTCTGTCCCTCTGTCTGTCTGTCCGTCTGTCCGACAGTCTGTCTGTCTGTCTTCTGTCTGTTTACGTGTCGACCCAATCTGTCGGCCAGGAACCTCTCTATCTGATTCGTGTTAAAACACGACCATGTTGTTGAGGAGCGGCGACGGGAATGGGATAATGGTTAAACACACCATGGTGCTGGACAGTGGGTCGTGACGCTCCCCGCTCTCCAGTTTTTGTGATGCGCTCGGCCCGGCCCGGTGAGGACAATGAGTGGCTCGGGTTGTCACGACTCTCTGGCCGGCCCGACCCGGCCCGACCAGACGGTTTGGGGTGTGATGAATGGGCCGCAGATCGTCTGCTAATCACGCCTGGCGTGGCCTGGCCTGGCTCCTGGCCGCGCCATGTAACGTCGCTGAGGTATGCTGGAGAGACGGCGGGCCGCGCCGCGCCGGCAGAATAGTAGGAGTCGCGTATCAATATCGATGGTTGTTATTAAAAGAGATCAGCTCTCCTGTCAGTAATGTTTTGGCTAATAATCCTTTTTGTGTTTCGTTTTTCCTGCTATTTGACAACCTGATTAGTAGACTGGAAAAACAAAGATGTGAACTTAAATTTTCTTCCGATAGAGGTGTTTTTTTTTGTATTTTTTTTTGCGTTATTGTCGTGGCGAAAAAACACTTTTTCATTTCAGCAAAGCGATTGACTCTCCTTTTTCCCAATAAGCGTACAAAGTTATCCTCGCGTAAAGCAGGTGATCGTTACTGAGGCTCCCTTTCTCGTCTCCTCTCCTCTCCTCTCCTCTCCTCTCCTCTCCTCTCCTCTCTCCTCTCTCTCTCCTCTCCTCTCCTCTCCTCTCCTCTCCTCTCCTCTCCCGTACCTTGCACGCACACGCGAGCGCATCGCCTTGACACACTGCCGTATGATGCGGGGGTCAGCGCGCCATGCCCCGCCCTGCGGCCCCGCCCCGCCCGACCCCGCCCCGCCAGACCGCGCCCCGCCCCGCCCCGTGCGCGCTGCCCACGGGTTGCGCATAGGTTACCGGAGCTAGACTACTATATGAATTAAATGCGGCCCAAGCCGACCTAGGCCTCAATTTGCCAGGTGAGCGCATGTCGAACAGAACCGGTCCCGCGGCCGTTGTTTTATATGCGGCTTATGCATATTGGATACCGCTATACTGGTCGTTAGCGTCGCATTTAGGTTTACGATTGGTCGGTGCGGCCGGCTGGTGTGCGACACCTTATGTAAACTGGACGCGGCGGGGCGGGGCGGGGCGGGGCGGGGCGGGGCGGGGCGGGCGCCACGCTTGGAGGTGGAGCCACCGGGGTAGGGCCCACCGGGGTTGGTTCGGTCCCCTCTGATCGGCTCCGCCCCGCCCCGCCTGATGGGGATCCGTGTAAGTAATTCCTATCCGCTGCGGCCCCGACATGGGCAGCGCAACACTATAGAGCTGCCTTGTGTGACCCGCGCCATGGGCCATGGCAGCAGACGCAACGCCCGGCACATGGCACGGCTCTCTCTGGGGCTCGCGGCGTGGCTCGTGGCTCATGTAACGCTGGCTCATGAATGCCAAGATGGCGCTGTGGACACGGATATCAAGTTGCCCGAGTATTCCTGCACGATCTACACTACAACTGCGAGCTGAGCCGCCCGCGCCCCCGCCCTACCCCGGCCCTGCCCCCGCCCTTCCCACGCCCCACCCCTGCCCCTGCCCACGCCCTGCCCACGCCCTTCCCCCGTCCTGGCCCTGCCACGCACCCGTCAAGCACCCGCACCGCATTACGCCTCCTTCGGGACGCTTATTTCACTATAATGCAAAGTGTGTTTGACTCGCGCTTTTCTGATCAATTAGAGGTTTAGAAAGGAATGATAAACCCACATCTTCGCCCTAAATATTCTCTCCTGATAGACCACTTAAATTTTAACTTTACCTATACCGAAGCACACGCGCAAAGTCCCGAAAGGTTTCGAAATGGTTCAACATGGGCATCCAATAGCAGACACGCCATCGTAAAAGTGTACATCAAACTCTACACGTACGAACCAACAAGACGTGGCGAATGTTTGATAATGAGCAGGACGGTGCTGGGTGTGGGCTGGGCAGGGCCCGCTTTGTTATAACGAGTCAATGCCAATGTTAATGAGACTCCATATCAGGAAGCTTGCGGTCGAGATATGACAGCAGTTTATTTTGCCATTCGTCAGGTTGGCTGCTGCGCAGAGCGCTGAGCGCGGTAGCGGCACGGGCTGAGGAGAGGGAGTGGTCACCTGTTGTGGCCAGCCACCGCCCCGCCACGCCCCGCCACGCCCCGCCCCGCCACGCACTGCCGGAGCCAAGTTCTACGCGTGCGAGTTGCTGGTGCTGGCCCCTAAAACCCCTATTTAACCTGGATGCGCGGGAACCTTGACAGTGTTTGTAGAGTGCGCGTGCGCAACACCGTTTTGGTGGCGCGTTTGACGTGGCATTTTAGAAGGTTGTTTAGCGCGCTGGCAGTTTCCCCCTTAAAAGGCGGTGATGCTGCTTTGCAACATTGTTTCGGTTTTCGCTCTGAAATATTTTGTCAAAAGCCGGACTGGCACTCAGCGGGTTGTTGATACGCACGGCTGCGAGGACATTCCGCCGCGCACTTTGCAGAGTTTCCTGCTTGGCTGCTTGGTGCGTCTGTGGGGCTTTTTGCCTCGCCATGTGGTAATTGAGTCACAAATCGCATTAGCGACACTGCATGCGTGCAATCATAATAAAATGTTGGCGCGAGTAATCCACTCCCAGCGGGCTGGGGCGTGGCGGGGCGTGGCGGGGCGTGGCGGGGCGTGGCGCGGCGGGGCGGGGCGAGTGAGAGACAGAGCCCCGCTCTCCAGCACGCGGTTACATTCTTACTGCTTGTTTGAATTCCAGGACTTAAACTTATCCCGACGCCTGAACAAGTTATTGACTGCGGGTGCTACGAAGTACGCACAGGGTATATGTAACAATCGAGCTAACAAACGTGAATTCTTTAAAGACTCAATCGAAAAAAAAGAAAAAAAAATGTCCAATAACCTTATCTCAAACCTTCATGGTATTCACGGGTACCTTTTGCTACGAAGCTGTCACTTAACAAAAAAGAAAGCAGCTGGCTGGGTCCTACTTTTCGATTTTCTGAGTTTATCTAACACTCGAAAATATATAGGTGTTACTGGGTGTTTAAAATATGTTCGTTGCATTGTCCTTGATCGCCAGCCTAGCCCAGCCCAGCCCAGCGCTGGCAGTCACCTCCTTCCCCCAGGAGATGGTCCGATTGACGCCGCGCTGTTGCAACCTGCTGGTCCCGGCCCGGCCCGCCCGCCCCGCCCGGGGCGCAAAGCTCCGTTAGCAATAAAGCGTTCGCCTGGACCAAGGGCAAACCGGGAGGGAATGACACCCAGCCAGAGATAATGTTACACATTATGGAGCGAGATCCAGTAGGCTCGGGCGGGGCGGGGCGGGCTTCCATCGCTCTCATTAGAACTGAGGAGCCAGCGCCGATTTCTCTTCAAATATGTACGTCGTCTTGTCTTGATTTTTGAAAGTGATTTCTGTTATTTATGGGAAATATCTCAGGGACTGTAAGTAGTTTAAACCGACTCAGAATATTATACCAAGTTTTTACCGTGAGCGGTTCATTCATATATCAATCCTCGGTGCAATTGATCAAAAGTCAGATGTGATCTTTTCATTTCGAAATGTGTACTCTGCAAATATGTATTCTCAGAAGTACATATAGAAAAAAAACGTGCTTTGCCGAAAAACCGCAAAAGTAACTCCTGTTTGCTTGTGTGGTGGCGCCGGTGGCGGCGCCGGCCCGGAGGGTTCCGGGTGCGATTTGGCGTCGTTAGCGCTCCGCTCCGGGGCTCCGGGCCGGCGCTTCGGGCCGGCGCACCGCGCAGAGCTGAGCGAGTAAATCGACGGATGTCCGAGAGGACCACTCTTTCTCCTGTTCTTCAGACTGCCGGTGACGTATGCAAAAAAAGAAAAAGAAAAAAAGCTCTGAGGCGGGGGCGGGGCGGACGCGGGATGCAACGCCACGTCATGAACCGCATCGCCCTCTTACGGCCGCTGACAGAAACTTTCTTTGAGCTCCTGCGACGAGAATACTCACTCTTCACTCTTTGCTTTTATTTTATTTAAATAATGAAGCACTTTTGCTACTGCAGTCAGGGTAGAACATGATCAGTTATGATCGTGGCCCTTCCCCCACCCTCGCGCTGTCCGGCTCGGTTCAATACATTGTACCATTCATTGTATTTTCAAGTTCGGCATCATCTTCTCACGTGGCTTTATGCAACCGCTGGAGTATTGCTGCAGCAGGTGTCGTGGCGTGGCGCGGCGCGGCGCGGCGTGGCGCAATACGTATCGACATCCGCATGCGGAGAAAGTTCCGCGCGCGGTCATTGATTGGAGCTGCAGTCCCCTCAAGTTTATTTCTTCTCATTTCTCTGCCCTCCCACTCCTCCCATCTTGCCATTCTTCCCCGCGTGGAGTGCCGAGTGCCCCCCTCCCCCTCCCTCCCCCAAAACTCTTCCTTTCTCTCTTCAGGTAATGGGCCGCTGTCGCCTCCCCATTCCTTTGAGGCGCAGCAGAGAGCAGGGCGAGCAGGGCAGGGCAGGTGGAAAGCTGTCATTACAGGTGCAAATTAGCACAAGGTTGTAAGGTATGGCGCGCGCGGCCCGGCCGGTACAGTGCGGCTAACAAGTGCACGCCGCCGTGCCGTGCCGTGCCGTGTCGCCCAGCCCGATGGATTATGTCCTCGCGTGTGATAGTTTCTTTTCCCCCCAAAGTGTCCCGCGGTCCTTTCTTTCAGAGCAATGTGAAGTAATTTTAGAGCCAGCCGACAGCTGATGAGTGGAAATAAAATGAAAGAAAGAAAAATATAAACGCGTGACGCGACCCGACCGCACGTCCTGTCCCGTCATCACATGCATGCATCAGCGACGCTTCCACGTCGTAAGTTGCGCCAACCCAGCCGTTTGTTTCCCCAGTATGACCCCTCCCCTCGGGGGTCCCGTGGCCCCGCCCCGCCCCGCCCGCGGGGGGCTCACCGGAAGACTTGGCTATATTTAACGTGCGGCTCGGCGCGTTAGGTGGGCCGTGTTGGGTCATCGCCGGCTGGTCGGGCCGGCCCGGCCGGCCTGGCGAGCGCTGCAGGCTGGATAGGATACGGAGGCTGTGCCTTTCTGCAGCTAGTGGTGTGCGCTAGGGTGTTAAAAAAAAAAAACTTCGAGCTAGCGAAGAAGTCGATTTTTATATGTGCCTAGGTCCCTAGTGCACTGTAAGGGACCTAGGCGCACCTAAAAAACGACTACTTCGCTAAGTCGAGTACTTAAGTCGCCCGTACAAAAGTACGCGCGTTAGTTTTATTTGTACTTGTCCCTTTATTGTGTCGCGTGTAGTGGTGTGTGTAGGTGTGCGCCGCTCCCTGCGCGGTTCGCACGCTTTGGGGCGGGGTGGGGCGGGGCGGCCGGGCCCCTAATGGGCCGCTATCCGCGGGCCATCACACGCCTCTGGAAATGACCCGTATGAATTGCGGCCCATGCAGCCCAGCCCAGCCCCGCCCCGCCTATCACTGGTGCATCTAGCAGTCGCAGCCGCCCCCGGCCCGCCCCCGGCTCGCCCCGGCCCGCCCCCGGGCTGCGCAGGCAGCAGCCAGTCAGTCAGGCGTTCCCACCGTCGCCCCAGAAATGCCGGCCAGGCGAGCCGGGTGAAATGAAATGTGTGATACCGGCACGGTACGGCGCTCCGCCACTGCACTGTGCAAAGTCTGATTCCCTTTTGGGGGTCGTTTCGCAAATCGCTTCAGTCATGGGAGTCTCTATGGGTCTAGTCACACGCTATATATAAAGGTACGCCCTATAGTTGCGCATTACTGGTACTGACCGAATAAGTGGATGCACAAAGATATCGAAAACGATAAAAGAGCACAAATAGGGAAACCTGCAGTGGAATTTTTTTTCAAAGTATTGTTGATTCAGTATTCATTGGCTGTCCGCTCGTTTGGAGCCGCATCGCTTTCCTTTTGTTATTGTTGTGCCCGAGTGCATGTCGTGAGGAAGGGGGCACTTTCTCTGCTGCTGCATATGTAACCGCGATCGGTAAGGAAATAGTCACCGCGGGGCCGCGCCTGGCTGGCTCCGGCTGCACGCGCACGCGCAGCGACGCCACGAGAAGATGCGAGTGTGGAATTAAACTGCGGAAAATGAGGAGCATGAGATGATTTAGCTTAATTTTCCTGATTTTCTGATGCTTTTAATGACGGTCTTTTATAAAAATAATTTCACGTTGGTTTTTTTTTTCTTTTTAAATGACAAAAACCTAAAGAATAGTTTAACGTTGGGTGTGTAAGTACGAACTCTTGTAGTCTTTGCCACTTTGTTTCGAAGAGCAAAACCGCCTGAATCCTGTTTCTGCCTCGCGCAGGATCGCTTTCAGTTTGTTGTTTTTAGTGCCACGCGCCAACGCGCCATGCGCGCAGCCCGGCGTGCCAACACGTGCGCTCCTTTCCGCCCGGCAGCAGCCCCGCCGAGCGCAGCGCTAATCTGCCAACCAATAATAATAACTCGACTTAATCCCGATTGATTTGTTGCGGCGCTTCCGTTATGCCTCGCCGCGGCCGCGCCCCGCTGCCATACACCTCCTAGTGAGGAGCGCTCGAAGTTTGAAATACAACTCGGCTCGCGTATGGCCAGGTACTCCTGCTCGCCGCAGGTGCGCGGTGGCCTCTTCAGTGACCTCGGCGAGGCGGCGCGGCGCGGGTCAGTCCCTCGCCGGCCCGGCCCGGCCCGGAGGCAGATCGCAGGGAGCCCCGTTATGCGCGTCCAGCAGCAGCACGGCGACCTTCGGCGCGGCGCAGCGCGGTGCGGCGCCATCTCGTCCCCGCCGCCTTCCTCAATGGCCTCTCGGACTTGATCGCCCCCTGATAAACGGTTTGACTGATAATTACGCGCCGTTTGTGCTTGTAAGTTCTGTACTGACGGAGGGGAGGCGGGAGGTGCCTCGAAGCCGTCGTAAATCGCCGGTCGGTCGGGCGCGGCGTGCGTGGTGCCGCTCCGCACGCCTCTTTTGAAGCGAGGAAAGTAAAGTGTGCGAACGGGGCCGGGCCGGGCCAGCAGTGCGCCCGCCAGCGCTGCCACCTGGCCTGCGGGCCGACCTGCCCCTGTTTCATCGTGGGCTACAGGCAGAGGATGCAGTCGGAGGCTGTTGAGTGCGACTTATTCTACCAGTGACTCATCACGTTTACAGGGGTCTTTACAGATCGAATGCGTTTGAAAAGCCTCGAAGGGTGTTAAAATTAATAATGACTTCGGCGAGTTTTAAAGCCTTTGCAAAGGCAAGAAAGCTTTGACACCTTCTAAATCAGTCAAGTCACACCTTTGTTTTTCTAGTGTTCATATGCAATACAATACATGTGTAAAAATAAGCCCTGCGTCATGTTGGAGCGCGTAGGTGCGTAGACTGACACGATTAAAAAATTAACTCGTGCGCTCATCGGTCGTGTTTTTGCGTTGTGTTTTCTAGTTTTCTAGACGCAACGTTTTGTGAACGAGACAGAGAAATAGAGCAGTGGAGTTTGCAATAGGGAGCCGGAGTGCGGGGCAGGCGGGCTGGCAGGCAGGCGGGCAGGGAGTAGAGGGGAGAAGTTTCTCGGGTCGTGAGGTGCCCGACCCAGTCCCTGTATCGGCGCGTGCCATCGCCTCGCCCGTGCTGCTGTGCAGTGCATGGCTCTCTGAAGAAATATATTGGACATTTTTACTCGACTCGCTATCTTTTGGTTCCTTTCGAAAATTACTAATTTGGGAAGGACTGGACATTCCTAGCTGAATTATTAAAATGCATTTTGCTTTAGTGCCTGGACCTTTATTTTAGTGTTTTTGAATTTCAAAAACGACATTTTTATTCACTCATGTTTCCAATGTTTTTGAATATACAGTGTGGAGGCGCTTTCGTTTTGCGTGCACTCTCTGCAGTGACCAAACCGACCCAGGCTGTAAACAAGGACGCGTTGCTCAGATACCGAGCGGCGATTAAAACCCTGCGCACCATCGGTTGCGGAAAACACTATGGGCCAGGCGGGGCCAGGCGGCCTGCGTTACACACACCGACCTGCGGGCGTGGCGTGGCGCGGCGGGGCGGTTGTAACCCCTCCCCCTTCTTGCACGCACACGCACACACCTCGGCCAAACGCTCACGATCTGGGCCGGGCGGGGCGGAGCGGGGCAGGTCCGGCTGTTGCACTAGTCTAAACTTCTTGGCCTGCATTTCTTCGCTCATGAGGTGTCTTTCAAGAGAACACTCCACCGCCCCCGGTGATTGCCAGTGCCAGGTATACGCTTAAGCTGTGACACTATGTGGCTGTGCGCAGTCGTCACGTCAGGCTTATCGGGGGCAAACATTTGGTCACTGTTTTGTGCCCAGTGTCGTCTTGTTCTCGTGTGGGTAATAAATTTCACCGATTTCTTGATGCCGTCTCTTCCTCAAGTCAAGCCCTTTTAACAGTATCCGTGTTACGCGGATGCGATAGTTGAGGGGGTCTATAGCGCTGTGCCGTGACCCCTTCCCTCGTAATAAAGAGATTGAGCGCAGGGAAGGTTGTTCGTTGTTCACGGGCGTCAGTCTAACCACCCGTTTGGTTATGCTGTCACGGCCGATTTGACCGTTTTGAGAAGCGGAAGGCTCGGGCCCGGGCCAGGCTGCTCGGTCGGTATCGAGGGGGCACCAAGGGCGTCGCTAGCGCCATCTGGTGGCTTCGTTGTGCAACGCCCGTGTAACTGCCTCTAGCTGTCATATTTCACCTTACCTCCTGGGTGCTGATTGGAACGTGTCCACACAGCGATCCGGGTCGGGGTTTTGTTTGAAAACTTAACTTCTTTGCTTTCTCTTTTTTTTTACAAATTTTAAAGACTTAATAAGCTCTTTGAAGGGTCTCAAAGGAAGACATGCAATAGTCTGACCGCGGGACATTATATCGCATTACACGGCATTTAGTCACCACGCAAGCTTAATGGTGGGAACTCCCGACGTGGCGCCCAAGACGGACAAATTAGCCATTTACTTTATTCGTTAATAACAGCATGTTGGCGCAAAGAGGAAATTTGAAGTTGTTTTTGGTGCACTTTTATGTCTCATATAGTAGAGAGATATTTGAATCATTGATTTGTGACACTGCGTAAAATCGTAATAAAATCTGAGATGATTATGTCGACGCGATACTTGAATTGGACGTTTATCCTGGGGGCAAATACATACATTTGCGTAACTCCTGGTATAACTAACGCAAACGGCTTTTCCCCCGCGAGGCCCGGCCGGGTTCACCTCTGCCGACCGCGCCGCGCCGGGCGCTGCTGCTACACCGCCCCGTGTCTGAATCGAATATGAATCCTGATGTAGCGATACACACCGCCTGCTGTGTGTAGATTCTGCGGTTGGAATCGTGTTCTTATAGCCTGGCGGCTGATGGCTAGTCCTGCGGCGCTACCCGCCCCGCCCCACCTCACTATGCCTCTTATTCCTTTCTCCAGAGAGGCGCACACATCTAGTCCTTGATGGTCCTTGCCGAGTCCTACATGCTGACCCATTCCCACGCATTCACTGCTACTCGGCGAATCGGCTCTACAGGAGGGGGGAGGGGTGGGGGGCTACCCTCTCCTCCATAGAAGCTCAGACTGCTTTATACGTCCTTTCGATTTCGCAACGCCATGCACGTGATTTTCATTCGTTTGCCCACAGCTATTCGCAGATGAAGTGCGTCATTGTTCTTTACATTGTATCATAATTTTTTAAATATATATCTTATAAAATGCATAAAATATATGTTTGGTCTACCTATCAGAGAATATCGTAGGTGGTATCCTTACCACGTGACCACGAGTCACTGCGGCCAGGCGGTCAAGGCGAGCGGGGCGGGGCGGGGCTCGCCGGGCCGGGCCGGGATAGTGCAGGTGGATAGGTGTTGAGCCCGCCGATCGGTGCAATAAATATGGATGGATGGATGGATGGATGGATGGATGGATGGATGGATGGATGGATGGATGGATGGATGGATGGATGGATGGCCATGAAAGTAAAACCTATCAGAGCGTGCAAGGCGATGCTGTGAGGACGTGCACGGTGCGCTGTGGGCTAGGAGTACACTGTCGGGCAAAGAAAAAGGCCAAACCCTAAAGAATGCGTCTACAACTCTGGACTGCCGAAATAGCACTTTCCCAAAGAAAGTGGAGTGCGTGGCTGGGAGCGTCCAATTAGACGGGTGATTCATATCTGACGAGCGCGCTTGCACTCACTGATCAAATGGAGGAAAAGTCCTTGTTCTGACTTGACTCAAGTCGTATTATTCGGGCTGTCTGGCGAGCAGTGAGAATAAGCAATGCTTTGATAATTCGTATTTAGAATTATTGTGGCTGAACTGTGTGGGTTAACCTAATGCCTACAACCAGAAAACGCTTTTTCTGGTGTTTAGAAAGTGCAATGCAAGCTCTCAGGGCGCCTGATAAGTAGGCAACACCTCGCCTCCTGTACACGCGTGTTGTGCGGGTTGGCCTATCCCGAGTCTTGCAGGAGCCGAGCTCTGGCATTTCGCTGAATACGACTTTGAATAATTGGCTGAGCTAAATTTAAATTCAACTCCCTGCCGAGCCGCGCTTCCGCAACTATCCGCCCCCCTGCCCCGCCCTCGTGCCCTACCGCCTTCAAACACATTTGGTATCCGTAGCTGTACTGTCTCAGTGAACAATACGTACGGCACGGCAGTCTTAATTATTTTTAATTTCATCTGTAGGCGGACCTGGTCGTCAGTGGTCCTTTGTTGGCGTGGCGTGGCGT
Source organism: Frankliniella intonsa (assembly GCA_033675135.1). Lineage (NCBI taxonomy): Eukaryota > Metazoa > Arthropoda > Insecta > Thysanoptera > Thripidae > Frankliniella > Frankliniella intonsa. The sequence continues at coordinate 10,456,594 of CM066253.1, forward strand.
GTCGCGGTGCGCGCCGTGCAACACGTGAGCTGCACGTGCGCGCCGTGGCCTGCAAGCCGATGTCCGTCGCGGCCCGGGAGGGGACATGAGGAGGACCGCCGTATCTCTGAGCCGAGCCTGACGCAGTTACGTCAAGGCGTCTGCGCCGCGACACCGCGGTCATTGTTTTGTATGCAGCCTAGAACGGCGGGGCCGGGCGGGGCGGGGCTGGGCGGGGCGGGGCGGGGCGTCGCGTCGCGCTGCGTACTGTTACCCCATACCGACCGACCAGCCCGTGGAAAAAAAAGGCTTTCTCCGCTGCTGGAAGAAAATACCTGAGCAATACGTGAGGCTCTGCTGGACGAGTTGCACGTTTGGTTTGGGAGGTTGTCCTTAACGGGGACGCTGCGCGCGCCCAGTACAGGGTTTCTGTCGAGTCCAAAGAAGGGAAGGCCACCGTGGCAGCAGTCTGTTGTGCCCTAGTTTTCGATCGTATGTGATTGTGTATTTTTTTTGCGCATCCTTGTCCCGACTAATTGCCCACGTCTTCTGTTCCAGATGTCCCCAGCGCAGCCGGCGAGTCGCAGCCTCCGGTGCCCGGCGCGGACCCGGAGTCGGCCCGGGGCCTCCCCGCGGTCGGCTCCACTCCCGGGCCGGACCTGGGCTCCGACCTTGGTCCGGGTCGGCCCCTGCCTAGGGGCGACAGCCGCGCCCGGAGGGTGCGCAAGCTCAGGAAGACGACGACTCCGGGCGACGTGCTGGAGGGCGCTGAGTCGGGAGCCGTCGTCTCGGCGAGAACACCTACTGTGGGCGATGCCGTCGCGGTCTCCTCGACCACGCCCACATCGACGACCGTGACCACGACGCCGGCCGACTCCACGACGCCGACCGCAAGCACGACGACCATCAGCACCACGAGCACGCCGTCCACCACCCCGACGGATGTGTCGACACCTTTGCCCAGCCCGACCACTCTCAGGGCGAAGGTGTCGTCCACCGCTGCCACCACGACGCCAGCCTCCTCCACCGCGGCCAGCCCCGGCAGCACCTCAGCGTCGTCCACACCCACTACACCGGCCTCAACGTCCTCCACCGCCACCGTGCCGTACAGGGGTCGCGGCAAGTTTCGTCTGACGATAACATCCACGGAGGTGCCCGACGTCCCCGAGGTGGAGCACGACGCGTCTGGCGCCGTCCTGATGACGGACTCTCTCTACAACCACTTCCGGCCGCTGCAGCGTGAGGTGCCCGACAACGACCATCTGACACCGTTCCTCGAGTTCGGCCGCAAGATCACCTCGGACCCGACGCGCTCGCCCGTGGCCTCGGGGTCTCCCGGCACCAACCTCATCGTCGAGTCGACAACATGGGGACGCTCCGTGCTGCGAAGGGTATCGGCGCCAACCTCCGGCGCCCCGCCCGCGGAGAACAAGGGCGAGGAGGAGGAGAACAACGACGAGATGGACGTGGGGTTCGACAGGCAGGTCGTGGAGAAGAACAAGGTGGCCACACGGCGCAGGGACTCGCCGCGGACCATGGAGAACCTCGTGATCCTGGGCAGCCCCGGCTCGACGCCCGGCTCGGTGAAGAAGGCGGCGCGGCGGAAGTTTGTGGTGACGCGGAAAGTGCTCCACGGTAACGGCACGGACCCCGGGCCGACCGTGGTGAATGTGACGCTGCTCGAGCCCGTGGGGACGTCCGTCTGGGCGGGCGCCACCACGCCCAGCCCCGGGCCGCGCCGCTCGCTCGAGATCAGCTCCTCCAAGGAGGCCATGCTGCACAAGGCGCTGACCGCCAACCGCACGCAGCCACGCACGCCGTCCCTCGACCTGCACCGGATGCTGCACGAGCTGCACGAGGCCGCCGAGGAGTCTGCGCAGCAGAGTAGCACGCGGCACGACGCGGAGCAGGCCGTGCAGGGCAGCACGCGGTACGACACGGAGCAGGCCGTGCAGGGCAGCACGCGGCACGACACGGAGCAGACTGCGCTGGGCAGCACGCTGCACGACACGGAGAAGGCCGTACTAGGCGCTGCTTTGGAGCCAGTGGTGCCGATGGCGCCGGAGGCGCAGGCCGAGCGCCCCACCAACGACACGTACGTGGTGCGCCGCTTCGAGGACCCCTCCGTCGTGCCCTCGCCCAGCGGCTTCATCAAGCCGCCCAAGTCGCAGATCCCGTACTCGTTCATCGTGGGCGCGCGCTCAGGCAGCGCAGACGACGTGGACGTGCTGGAGCCCCTGGTGGGCCCCCGGCTCGCCCATCTGTCGTACCAGACGGCCGCGCAGGGCTCGGCGGGGGGCGGCGTGGTGCGCGAGGATGGTGACGGGCTGCCCCGGCCCGTCGTCCAGAGGGTTCCGGAGGTGGTGGAGGCCGTCGTCACCTCCGTGTCCGTCAAGCAGCCGTCGGGGACAGTGGTGACCCCGGAGCCGGCGACGGTTGAGGAGCAGGTCTCTCTCGCGTCGCCGGTCTCCACCGAGAACCTGCAGGACGTCGTCAAGATCTTTTTCAATAACACGGCCCCGCCGACGCCGCCCCCTCCGGTGACGGAGGCCCCGCTGGACGCGGCGCAGCCTGCCGGACCAGGCCTCCCGCTGTCGTACGAGGTCGTGCGGAACACCAGCGAGGTGAGCGTGGTGCTACCCAGCTCCACCAGCACGCCGCAGCCGACCTCCACCTCGACCAGCACAACCACCTCCACCACCACAACATCAACGACAACGTCTACCTTCACCCCCGCCCCCATCACCAGCACGTCTCCCGTGCCAGCATCTCCACGCCCGCTGCGCTACAGGTCCACGACTACCACCACGACCATTGCGCCCGTCCGCTTCCGCTCCACCACCAGCACGCCGACGGCGGCGCCCACCACGGCCTCCAGCACGACTGCATCCAGCTCCACTGCCCCGCCCCCGCCTCCGCCCCCGCCGCCGACGTCTCCGGAGCCGGAGGCGCGCACTCCGTTCATCATCAAGGTGTTGGCACCCGAGAGCCCCCCGGAAGCTAAGCCTCGCGCCTTCTGGAGGGACACGACCTCTGTGACCACGGCCAGCGCGCCGGCCGAGGCATCTCCAGTGCCGGCCAGCAGCTCGACGCTCTCCACTACAATCACCAGTACCTCAACGTCCACGTCCACCACCACCACCACTACTGCGGCGCCGACCACAACTACCACAACTACCACTCCGACTACATCCACTCCGAAACCGACTACAACTACCACTCCTATCACATCCACTCCGAAACCTACCACAACCACCACTACGACGACGACTACGCCGAGACCCTCTACAAGCACCACAACAACTACCACAACCACCACCACAACAACGACACTCCCTCCGCCGACCACGACTTCGACGACTACGCCGAGTTCAACACCCTCCAGCACGTCTACAACCACCGTGTTTCATCCCCTCTCGTCCTCCACGACCGAGACCGCTGAGGTGGACGAGGAGGTGCTAGTCCCGGCGGTGGCGCCCAAGGTCGACGCAGAACCCCCCTCCGCCCCTCAGAACCCGCGCTCCAACCCACCGGTCTCCATCTCAGCCGAGAGCATCCGCCAGCGGTCTTACAAACAGCGCCCCATCCCCGTGCCCAAGGAGGTGTTCAAGACCATGACCACGGTGGGCCCCTCGGTGTCGCGGCCGGCGGCGGAAGCCGACGATACGACCCTCGTCCCTAGCGCGCCTAGCACCGCCCCGACGACCACCTCCACGGCCCGGCCCGTGTTCCAGCAGCCGCGCCCCAACATCACCCCCGTGCGCAAGGAGCAGCTGGGGCGGGGCGGCGGGGGCCGCGGCCGCGAGCGGGACGGGCCTCAGGACGCGGACCTGCTCAACGCCAAGGGCCGCGGCCGCGCCGTGTCCAAGCAGGACTTCGCGCTCATGGAGGGCCAGGACGCCAAGAGGGTTCCTACGGAGCGGGAGCTGGGCGTCGTGGCGCCCGGCGTGGGCGTCCTCACCTACGTGCTGCTCGCGCTGGGCGTCGTGCCGCTCGCGCTGGCCGGCGTCTGCACTGCGCGCTACTTCATCAATCGCAGGAAGAAGGTAGGCTATGAGCCGAGGGACTTAAATCATCATGAGAGAGAGGCGTGGCGTGGCGTGGCGACATGCCGGACTAGGCCCCGCCCTAGCCTCCGGTCACATGGGCGCTTTCGTCGGCTTTCGTCAACTTAATTTTTACGCGTCGGCCTAATGCTGGACGGGCCCGTTGCAAGCAGGACAGACGGGTTGCGAGAGACGACGCAGGGGCGGGAGGGGGGGCGCTAGACGGGTATTGTTTTCATTTCTTAATAACAGCCGGCTACCGCGCAGCGCGGTGCGGCGCTCTCCGGTGCGGGGGCCGTACCGTGCCGCACCTCCGTGCCTGTTTCTTTTTGCCCGCAACACCCTGCCGGCCGGTGCTGCCAGAAAAATAGGCAAACAGTAGTCTAAACACATTCGAATGCAGTGGGCTACAGCTGCGCCTGCCACCGGACAACACTGCTGTAGCACAGACTCGCCCACGCTCCGCAGCGGGCAGGTGGCAGGCGCAGCCCGCTGCCGCGCTTCACTTTGCATTACTGTGTTTAGGCCACTTTTATGCTTCCTTATTTGGCAACACTTTCTCCGCCGTGCTAAAACCCTCGTGTGTTCCCTCTCTTCCGCAGGTGCTGGACGAGTCCGACTCCTCTTCGGAGCTGAGCTGCCACCGGCGCACCAGGCTCACCCGGCCCGACGTGTCGCCGACGGCCAAGCTGCCCCGGCCGCTGCCCCACCTGCCGCTGCCGCACCTGCCTACGCCGCCTACGCCGCCCAAGGTGCCTATGAGCCTACTGCAGCACCTGGAGGGGTACCTGGGTACCTCACCTCGGGTGTGCACGGACTACAAAGTCAAATGAATCGAGATGACTAACTGGCCAAGATTGACACGGGCGCGGCCCCTCGCCAGCGTGCTCATGACACCCTCCCTCCCGGTTGGCAGGCTTGGGACGACGGCGACCTGGACCGCGAGCAGCGCGATCAGCGAGAGCGGGAGCGGGACCGCGACCGCGTGCTGCAGCTGCCCGCGCCCACCCGCTGGGAGTTCCCCCGGGACAAGCTCCGGCTGCAGACCCTCCTGGGCCAGGGCAACTTCGGACAGGTGAGCTGGCTGACCTTTCGAGACGTCTCCGCCTGACTTGTCAGCTACTTTAATTTTTTCTTGCATTGCAGAACTCTCCCATAAAAAAATTATTTTCCTGGTAAAAATAAATAGAGCAAGTGGCACACTTAAAGTAATGTAGGGATTGAAAATGTGTCGATCAGTCTTTGCTCGCTGGTTTCGCGCCCTTTTGGGTTGTGCTTGTCAGCAAAGTCTCTGGCTGAACCGCGTAGTAGAACGCTGACCTCGCGCCCCGCCGCCCCGGCCGGGTTGGACTCGTCACCAGGTTCTACCGTACCTCCCCTCCACGGCGACACCGTGCCGAGCCCTCCCACCCACTTGCCTTGCACGTTTTGTGCTCTGTATGCAACCTGTCTTTTTGCTGGACCTTTGTAGTTACGTCGTACGCCGTGTGCAGAACGAGTAGACGTGCGGGGCGGAGTGGGGCGGTGCGTCTAATAGTCCGTGTGGTGGGCTAGGCTTAGGCGGGGCGGGGCGGGGCGCTCCCTCAAGGCCATAGCCTGCGCGCCGAGCCGCGCCGCGCCGCGCCGTGTGGTCTCTCGCGAGCCATCTCGTTCCTCCTCCCCAAGCAAATTACTGGTGTGGATGTGATTGACCGCGCGGCGCTGGCCGGGCCGGGCCGGGCTCATGCCAATGTCACTGCGACCTCTACGACCGGGATGCTCCGCGGCCCGCCCCGCCCCGCCCCGCCCGTGGGAATCGGTCGGTGCCTATGCCAGGGAGGCAGCCCTGGATGTGACAAGCGGGGCTGCCAATAAACGTAAATATAGGGGGAAAAAACAAACAAACAAACAAACAAACAAACAAACAAACAAACAAACAAACAAAAAACAAGAAACAAGCACACCTGTGTGCTGCTGACGCTGCTCTATCACCACCTGCCTACTAGGCAACATCTTGACACGCGTGCAGAGGGGCTGCAGAGAGGCAGCACACAAATGTTGCTTGAACGATATTTGCCTGACTTTTCTAGCAGCCCTGGTGACACGTACGCTTTGTAACACCGTCTGTCTGCCCCCGTCAGGTGTGGAAGGCCGAGGCGGACGACATCAGCGGGCACCGCGGCCTGACGCGGCTCGTGGCCGTCAAGACGGTAAAGGAGGGCGCGGCGGTGCGGGAGCGCGAGGACCTGCTGCGGGAGCTGGCCATCATGCAGCAGCTGGGCGCGCACCCCAACGTGGTCACCCTGCTGGGCTGCTGCACGGAGAAGGGTGAGTCTCGCTCGGGGCGCTGAGGTGTGCGCCGCGCACGCGCGCGTGTTGCGCAGGCGTCACCAGAAGTAGCCTAAAACTAAAAACTGCAAAGTGGAACTGGCTGCAGCGGCGCCTCCTTACTAGGCAACATCTTAGCACGAGTTCTGTTGCTTAGCCAGGCGACGATGCAGCCAGCGTCGCTCTGAGATTCGGCTTCCTTTTATTGCCGAATTATCTTGCAACTCTGTGTTGCGCTGGTCGCTGGCCCTGTCTCACCCCCGTCCCTGTGCGCAGAGCCCTTCCTGCTCGTCATGGAATACGTGATGTACGGCAAGCTGCTCGCCTTCCTGCGGGACCACCGCACGCGCCAGGACTACTACAACTTCTCGGAGGACTCGGACGCTCTCACCTCCAGGGACCTGACGGTGTTCGCCTTCTGCGTGGCGCGCGGCATGGAGTACCTCGCGTCCAAAGGGGTGAGGGCCGAGGACCGCGACGCCTGGTGGAGGTGTCGTCTGCCCACCCGCCGGGATGAAGCTAAACATTTTCCTTCTCTTCCTCTCCATCAGGTCATCCATCGAGACCTGGCGGCGCGAAACGTTCTCGTAGACCACAACAAGCTGTGCAAGATCGCGGACTTCGGTATGTCGAGAAGCGTGCGAGACTCTGGTTGCGGCCAGGTGTACGAGCAGCGTGAGACCAAGGTGAGCAAGCGCGCGCGCAGACGCGGAGGGGAGGGGGAAGGGGAGGGCGATCTGCCCTTCTCTCTCGCTGCTCCAGAGTTTGAATCTCGGTCAGTCAGAAGAATCACGGTTATCGACTGCAACCCATGTGCTCTTCATTTTTTTAAGGGGGCAAAAAAGGCTAAAAAAACTTAACCGCACCCGTTTCTTGCAGGGAGCCTTGCCGATTCGGTGGATGGCCCCGGAGTCCCTCATCTACAGCGTTTTTACCCACAAGAGTGACGTGTGGAGCTTTGGCATCCTCATGTGGGAGATAGTTACACTTGGTACGTATATATATATCCGTTCAGCGTGCTCGTGCTATGTCGTGTAGCCCTGTCACAGATCAAAATAAATTAGCAATATTGGTACAGCTACACATAATATTTCATTTAAATGTTATGTTCACGCGGAAAGTGGAGGAGAAAGATATCTCGCTCTTTAAAGAGAGATATTTTGACAGCGCATTTTTCTTCCCTTCTTTCCATGGTAGGCTCTACGCCGTACCCGACCATGGGCGCCCGCGAGGTGCTGCGGCGCGTGCGCGACGGCTACCGCCTGGAGCGGCCGGCGCACTGCCGCCCGGAGCTCTTCCGCATCGTGCTGCGCTGCTGGCACGCCGACCCGACCAAGAGGCCCGACTTCGCCGAGCTCCGGCGCGCCCTGGCGGACCTCCTGGAGGACGGCGTGCGGGCGGGCTCGTACGTCGACCTGGAGGGCTTCGCCATGGACTCCAACAAGACTGGCGGCGGCGTTGCTGGCGGCGCTGGGGGTGGGGCGGAGGGGAGAGGGGGCGGCAGTAGTGGTAGTCCACCCGTGCTGCTCAATCCTCTGGGGAACGCTCTCCGGGACGAGGCCAACGTATGACGAGAGGCTAGCATACTCAATGGGTTCAAAGTCACTGGCATCGAGGAAGTTCAGGAAAGTGGTGCAATTTTAAATTTTTGTTAATTTTGTTAATTTTTTATTTAGCTCGGCCTTTTCATTACCTCTGTATAGGTATGGTTGAAAACCCTTTTCTTAATAGGGTAAGTGTACAAAACATGAGTCATGGATCACCCTCATCAAGTTCTGTTTTTTTTTCTAATGATTATTATTTTTAAGTCAAAATTTAATACTAAATTTTTTAAAACCAAAAAAGCAAGTGGTCTATGCCATAAACAAGTTAAATTTTTTTTACGCATCTAGGTTTGAATGAAATGGGTGTGCTACATAACTCATGTTTGGTACACTTACCCTATTTGTCCACTTGCTCCTATGTTGCTCCTGTCTTACTCGTTAATTGTGACTTAAGCTTTATTGGAGTGTTTGTATTTTAATGGATAGGTGTAGATAGTGTATTGGACAACCTAAGACCAAAGAAAACTTTTTCAATTTGAGTAGAATGTGCACTATATTCACCATCACTATCAAAGGAACACGCAGACCTAAAGACCAGCTTGTATTTGCATGTACATAGTATGTAATAAATAAAATATAATTTGTGTCATTGTGTAATATAAATATGTCACCTAGTATGTGCTATTGTTGACATTCTTCAATTTTGTACACTTATATACTTTGATTTTGAATGTGGTTGTTACTTTTGTACAGAGATAGATTTGTGAATAATTTGTTTTGTAAATATGAATGTTATGTTACAAATAATTTTGCATGCCAAAAGTGAGATGAATTTATTGAGACTGAACTGATTTGACTCGACTATTTATAGCACTGATGCATCATGATTTCTTGAAAACCTTTGGTATTGTATGGCAATTGAGCAATTTTGAGAAAAGAAATATTCTCTGTTAAGTCAACATTTTGGTTTCTAATTCTAAGTGACGTAAATACTTATAAACTGTAGCTGAAAACGCAGATAGAAATTTGTTTAAAATTTCATTGTTTTGCTTGGATAACAAAGACAATGTTGCAGAAAGCTATTTCAAATGCAGTTTAATAATAGATACGAACCATTCTGAAGATAAAAACTTGTGATGCTACAAGGGTGTTTATATTATTTTAATACAAATAAATTGTAAAACACTCCATGAATTGTTATTATATATTGTTGTGAAGTGCGTGCACACACGCTACTGCCATTGCGCAAATGCAAAGTTTAGGGTGGTTGAGAGGCAAAAAAGCTCGCTATGTGCTCGGGCTAGGGGGCGTAGGGGCTTATTTCCTCACTAACGAAGTCCGGTATAGGACTCCAAGGACTTGCTTTGTGTTTTTTGGTCCACGAAGAAGGTAACCTGTGAGTTTGGTCGAAATCGGAGGCAATTTTTTTTTACCGAAAATCGCAAAAACGCAATGGCTATAGCCTTTTCATTTTTACGATTTTTGACCGAAAGTTAATATTCTTCGAAATGGCGGGGGTTGTACAGGGGGACTCTAACGTACCCCTAGACCAACCCCCAAGGGTCAGTTCGTCCGAAAACCCGGTTTGTCTGCGAGGGAATGCAGTATTCCTGATAGCGCGCAATGTGTTCGGGTGAGGTGGCCTAGGGGCCCATTTTCTCACTAACGAAGTCCGGTATAGGACTCCTTGGACTTGCAATGTGTTTTTTGGTCCCAGTAGAAGGTCACCTGTGAGTTTGGTCGAAATCGGAGGCAATTGTTTTTGACCGAAAATCGCAAAAACGCAATGGCTATAGCCTTTGCATTTTTACGATTTTTGACCGAAAGTTAATAAAGGTAAAATTTACTACCAAAAAGAAAGCTTTTAGTTATAGTCAGCAAAGGTCATGCCTTCAAAGGTTCACAGCTGACCTCCTGGATCCAAATGAATCAAGTCCAAATAGCCCAACACAAAACTCTATTTAACTGAGGCACTTCCCTCGGCGTGCAGCAAAACTGTTGTAGCCCGGCAGTGGCGACTTCCGCTCCAACTCCGTTCATGCCTCTTGGCGCCGAAAATGGCCGGTAGATAGGGATTCCAGTTCGCACCGCCGAACGGTGTGCGTCCCGCCAGCCGAGATGGTTAACGCACCTTCCCCCGTCCCAAATCATCTCGGCTGGCGAGACGTTTTGCAGGTTCAAGTCTCGCCCGTATTTTTTTTTTTTAACTCCTCCAATATGACTTAGGTGGGCAGGGGCACTCTAATGTATCCCTAGACCGATCTCCGAGGGTTACTTTGTCCAAGAGCCAGCGTTTACATCGAAAAAAAAAAAAAAAAAAGAAGAACCGGTCGGGATCGAATCCGCAAAACGTCTCGACAGCCTAGTTGGTATTGGGACGGGGGGCAAGGGCGATACCACTAGGCTGTCGTGACGCACACCTTGCGGCGGTGCGAACTGGAATCCCTATCTGCCACATGGACGGGCCTGGCAGAGGCGACTTCCGCTCCAACTCCGTTCATGCCTCTTGGCGCCGAAAATGGCCGGTAGATAGGGATTCCAGTTCGCATCGCCGAACGGTGTGCGTCCCGCCAGCCGAGATGGTTAACGCACCTTCCCCCCGTCCCAAATCATCTCGGCTGGCGAGACGTTTTGCAGGTTCAAGTCTCGCCCGTATTTTTTTTTTTTTTAACTCCTCCAATATGACTTAGGTGGGCAGGGGCACTCTAATGTATCCCTAGACCGATCTCCGAGGGTTACTTTGTCCAAGAGCCAGCGTTTACATCGAAAAAAAAAAAAGAAGAACCGGTCGGGATCGAATCCGCAAAACGTCTCGACAGCCTAGTTGGTATTGGGACGGGGGGCAAGGGCGATACCACTAGGCTGTCGTGACGCACACCTTGCGGCGGTGCGAACTGGAATCCCTATCTGCCACATGGACGGGCCTGGCAGAGGCGACTTCCGCTCCAACTCCGTTCATGCCTCTTGGCGCCGAAAATGGCCGGTAAATAGGGATTCCAGTTCGCATCTCCGAACGGTGTGCGTCCCGCCAGCCGAGATGGTTAACACACATTCCCCCCGTCCCAAATCATCTCGGCTGGCGAGACGTTTTGCAGGTTCAAGTCTCGCCCGTATTTTTTTTTTTTTTTTTAACTCCTCCAATATGGCTTAGGTGGGCAGGGGCACTCTAATGTATCCCTAGACCGATCTCCGAGGGTTACTTTGTCCAAGAGCCAGCGTTTACATCGGAAAAAAAAAGAAGAACCGGTCGGGATCGAATCCGCAAAACGTCTCGACAGCCTAGTTAGTATTGGGACGGGGGGCAAGGGCGATACCACTAGGCTGTCGTTACGCACACCTTGCGGCGGTGCGAACTGGAATCCCTATCTACCGCATGGACGGGGCCGGCAAACGCTACCTCCGCTCCGCCACTTGGAAACGCCATCTATCGGCCGACCCGATAAACGCTCCTGCATCGTCTTCGCGAGAAACGCGAAAAAAAGGCGATTTGACCCGGAGGTCAGCAGGAGCGAGGAGGTAGCCTCTTGTGCAAGTGTGCGTTCTCTGGGTCCGGGTCGACCGACAGATGGCGCCACTATGCGTTTTTGTTTCGCACTACGCGTTGACACGGCAGAGCCTATAGGGCCTAGTCCAAATTTCCTTCTCGCGGAAGGAACTTTTTCCCCCAACCAACTCTACATGCGTAACTCACGCGCACGAATTTTTCTTGTTGAAATTGGTAAGCATATGCTACGTTTCATCGGCAAATACACTGGACTTGAGTTGGTTGGGAAACTAAGACCCACCCATCCACCAAACTTCAAAAATCTTGGACTTGGTTATTTGACGTTTCAATGTCAGAATCGAGAGCCGACGTCTTGTTAGCAATATAATATGTTTACCTCATCATAAAGATGATCGAAACAAAAAATCGTGCGCATAAGTAACGCGCCGAGAATTGGTCGAGGACGAAAATGCCCCACCGGGCGTAGAGTACTTGGACTAGGCCCTATAGGCTCTGCCTTGTCGAGGCCTAGCGCGCAACAACAGCGCATGGTGGCGCCATCTGTCGGCCGACCTGGAACCGGAGAATGCACACTTGCACTGGAGGCTACCTCCTCGCTCCTGCTGACCTCCGGGTAGAATCGCGTATTTTTTCGCGATTTTCTCGCGTTCTTCGAAGACGATGCGGGATCGTTACCGCGGTCCGCCAACAGATGGCGTTTCAGGGTGGCGCCATCTGTTGGCCGACGCGGAAACGGCTCCCACAGCGCCTTTAAAAATCGCGAAAAAAACGCGATTTTATCCGGAGGTCAGCAGGAGCGAGGAGGTAGCCTCTTGTACAAGTGTGCATTCTCCGGTTCCAGGTCAGCCACCAGATGGCGCCACTATGCGTTGTTGTTTCGCGCTAGGCCTTGACAACGCAGAGCCTATAGGGCCTAGTCCAAAATTCCTTCGCGCGGAGGGAAATTTTTTCCCCAACCAACTCGAGATGCGCAACTTATGGGCACGAATTTTCCTTGTTGGCAATGGCAAGCATTTCCTATGTTTAATCTGCAAACACCCTGGACTGGAGTTGGTTGTGAATCTAACACCCACCCTTCCACCAAACTTCGAAAAACTTGGACATGGTTATTTGACGTTTCAATGTCAGAATCGAGAGCCAACGTCTTGTTAGCAATATAATATGGTTCCCTCATCTTTCAGATGATCGAAACAAAAATTCGTGCGCATAAGTAACGCGCCGAGACTTGGTCGAGGACGAAAATGCCCGACCGGGCGTAGAGTACTTGGACGTGGCCCTATAGGCTCTGCCTTGTCGAGCCCTAGCGCGCAACAACAACGCATGGTGGCGCCATCTGTCGGCCGACCTGGAACCGGAGAATGCACACTTGCACTGGAGGCTACCTCCTCGCTCCTGCTGACCTCCGGGTAGAATCGCGTATTTTTTCGCGTTTTTCTCGCGTTTTTCGAAGATGATGCGGGAGCGTTACCGCGGTCCGCTAACAGATGGCGTTTCCGGGTGGCGGAGCGGAGGTCGCGTTTGCCGGCCCCGTCCATGCGGTAGATAGGGATTCCAGTTCGCACCGCCGCAAGGTGTGCGTCACGACAGCCTAGTGGTATCGCCCTTGCCCCCCGTCCCAATACCAACTAGGCTGTCGAGACGTTTTGCGGATTCGATCCCGACCGGTTCTTCTTTTTTTTTTTTTTTTCGATGTAAACGCTGGCTCTTGGACAAAGTAACCCTCGGAGATCGGTCTAGGGATACATTAGAGTGCCCCTGCCCACCTAAGTCATATTGGAGGAGTTAAAAAATACGGGCGAGACTTGAACCTGCAAAACGTCTCGCCAGCCGAGATGATTTGGGACGGGGGGAAGGTGCGTTAACCATCTCGGCTGGCAGGACGCACACCGTTCGGCGATGCGAACTGGAATCCCTATCTACCGGCCATTTTCGGCGCCAAGAGGCATGAACGGAGTTGGAGCGGAAGTCGCCTCTGCCAGGCCCGTCCATGTGGCAGATAGGGATTCCAGTTCGCACCGCCGCAAGGTGTGCGTCACGACAGCCTAGTGGTATCGCCCTTGCCCCCCGTCCCAATACCAACTAGGCTGTCGAGACGTTTTGCGGATTCGATCCCGACCGGTTCTTCTTTTTTTTTTTCGATGTAAACGCTGGCTCTTGGACAAAGTAACCCTCGGAGATCGGTCTAGGGATACATTAGAGTGCCCCTGCCCACCTAAGTCATATTGGAGGAGTTAAAAAAAAAAAAATACGGGCGAGACTTGAACCTGCAAAACGTCTCGCCAGCCGAGATGATTTGGGACGGGGGGAAGGTGCGTTAACCATCTCGGCTGGCGGGACGCACACCGTTCGGCGATGCGAACTGGAATCCCTATCTACCGGCCATTTTCGGCGCCAAGAGGCATGAACGGAGTTGGAGCGGAAGTCGCCTCTGCCAGGCCCGTCCATGTGGCAGATAGGGATTCCAGTTCGCACCGCCGCAAGGTGTGCGTCACGACAGCCTAGTGGTATCGCCCTTGCCCCCCGTCCCAATACCAACTAGGCTGTCGAGACGTTTTGCGGATTCGATCCCGACCGGTTCTTCTTTTTTTTTTTTGGCCTATCGGCGATCTTCAACACCCCTCCAGGCATGCATGCATGCATGCATGCGCACGCTTTAACTACACACACTCTTGCTGGAGACATGAGAGGAGGGCGCCCTCCTCTCATGCTGGAGAGGCTCCCTCCTCGCTCCTGCTGACCTCCGGGTAAAATCGCGTTTTTTTCGCATTTTTCGAAGACGATGCGGAAGCGTAACCCCGGTCGGCCAACAGATGGCGTTTCCGGGTGGCGCCATCGTGGGGCCACCCTTATTCCTTTTTTTCCCTTTCATTTTTTGTTAAGCGGCTATAAACCCGCCTTTTGGAGTGAAGTGGCAAGCAAGGAGTCGGAGGAGCGCACCAATGCCAGTTTATTATTTTGTTCAGGTACATGTAGAAAGTTAGTTTTTGCGTACTCCAAATTTATATATCAAATTGTGTCTGTATAAGAAGCCTGGGCGGAGTATTATTTTCGGGAAACGCCGCACCTTTTCAACAGAATGGAAAAGATACAGCAAATATTAGACTTGTGACCGAATCTCGCTTCTGGAGTAGCGATTCTTGCTCATACTCACATTGTGCACGGCGTTCGGGAAGTACTGCGGCTCGAGAGTGAACCCCCCGTGTCTGCCGTAGGAGGCTCCATGCTTGCCGGCCATGCTGTGGGCAAAGACAAGCCAAAATGAGCTCATACTTTATCGGTCGCCGCGTATCGCACCGGGACGACAAAAACCGTAAAAAAAAACTTAACTACAGCAAAACGAGTAACGTACTTCGGGAGTTTGCCACAAGTGTAGAGGTGGAGGCTGGGCTGGTCGGAGTAGACCTCCAGGGTCCTGCCGGAGGGCTCGTGTATCGCACTGCGCAAGAGCCAAAGTGCAGAACGGATAAAATTATTTTTTAAAAATACGATTTCACGAAATCCTGGTAGGCACGAAGTTCATTGATGTTCTGGTTTCATAAGAATTTTAGGTGGGTCTATGTAAAATTTGAGCTAAAAATTAAAAGTTTTTTTGGTAGTAATTGAACTTTTTATCCTAGTGTACAGGTCATAAGTACAGTTTACATGCTCAATTTGAGCTCCCTAGCTCAAACGGTTTAGAAGTTAAGTAAAGAAATGTCCGAGCAACATGATTTTTGAACTGTAGGCTCGTTGTGCAATGATCATTCAAATAGTGCATCAACATTTTTATTTTACCATGTTCTTCCAAATTTTAATTTATAAAGTACTGTGCATGACTAGAATCAACAGGTCCCCAGCCATGGGCCTCCTCGCCTGCGCGCCACGCAGTGGACTCGAGCCTTCGCAACAATACCCCGATCGGCTCGGCTCCCCTTTCCACGCTGCTTTCCCGTGACAAGTCGAGCATTACCATAGAAACGGAGATTTTAACTTAAAATTTCTCAAAATTGGCCACCAACTTTTGGATGGCATTGCAACAGTGAACTCAGGAGATTAAGTTCTACCTCTCTGCCAACTCTCATCAAAATCGTATAGAGAATTTCGGTTTTGCATAAGGGGCCGTGCTAATAAAAAAAAAAAAAAAAAATGGGATTCTGAGACAAATCCATAAGGCTACTTCGTGCCTAAAAAAAGGACATAATAAAAGGGTGGGCGTGCGGAGTGTGGCGTGCCGCTCTCCGGCCGGCGCGTCCTCATTACCCGGCCATGTAGGTGAGCTCCTCCGGCCGCTGCTCGACTCCCCTGGAAACGACGAAGCTCCGGTCGAAGTCCGTGTCGCGCAGCACGTCCCCCAGCAGCCGCGGCGAGCGCAGGTCCATGGCCGTCCCCTCGACTGGCGGCATCGCCCCTGCGAGACCACACACTAGTTGAACACAGTGTCCGTGGCGGCGGTCATCATTATCTGCAGACTCCACTCACCCGTGGCCACGAGACCCTCATCCACGTCGATGTAGCGGTCCGCGTTGAGCGTGAGCCGCGTCCTGTACACCTCCTGAGCGCCGGAGCCCTGAACGAAATTTTTTGGCTGAATCTGAAGTGTTTACTTTGCCTGGTATTTTCTGCTTCTGCTGGTCGAGAGCTTACGTGGCCGCCGAGGTTGAAGTAGGCGTGGTTGAGCATGCTGACGGGCGTGGGCTTGCTGCTCACGGCCTGCATGCTGATGTGCAGGCGGCTGTCCTCGCTGAGTCGGTACGTCACCTGCGCCGTCACCGCGCCGGGGAAGCCCTCGTCGCCGTCCGAGGACAGCAGCGTAAACGTGACGCCGTCCGAGTGCCGGGAGCCGTGCCACAGCGCCTGCGAGGAGGAGGAGACCCGACCCGGGCGGGATTAGGCGCAAGGAAGAGCGTGTTGTCGCAGCAAGTTCACAAGAAACAAAGTGTGGACGGCCATTATGCCAACTATTGCAAAAACTACATGTACCTCTGTAACCCACCAAAGTACGCACCGCGCGCTTTGAATTAAATTCGATTAAACACAAGAGGCCGTGTGGCGACACGACGTAGTGCCTGGACTTCCCTGAGCAGGCGCCCCTTCCTCCCCTTTCCTATCCCCCCGTCCCCAGAACCAACCAGGTCCCAGCCGCGCAGCCCGCCGTGCAGCGTGTTGCGGCCCTCGTTGGGGTACAGCTTGTACTCCTTGGAGTCGAGCGTGAAGCTGGCGTTGGCCAGGCGGTTGGCCACCCGGCCCACCGTGCCGCCGAAGTTGGGGTTCTGCGGGCTGAGGTAACCTGCAAACACAAGGTACGTGGACGCACGTCAGGATCACGGCCACGCAGTACATATGTGTGTACGATTCCATACATATGTACGCGTGAAATACGCTCAATTTAAATCTGTACAAAGGAAAGGAAAGAAACAACTCAGATCTCACTGACCCTGCGGCGAGTCGAAGCCCAGCACGACGTCCTCCTCGTGGCCGTCCTTGTCGGGCGCGCGGACGCCCAGCAGCGCGGCGCCCACCGAGATGACCTGCGCCGTGACCCTGCCGTTGGCCAGCGTGAAGCGCTGCACCGGCGCGTCGCCCACGTGGCCGAACACGTCCTCCGTGACGGTGACGCCGCCGCCCGGGAGCGCGTCGCTCCAGTCCAGGTCGAACCTGCAGCGGGGTAGCGGGGTGCCGAGGGAATTCAAAATCACAGGGAACCTTGGCGGGGAGGGACGGGCGCCCGGGAGATGCAGCCGCGCGCGCACTGCTGTCCGAAGGGTTGCCGCCCTGCAGGCGCACGCTCGCTGCCATGCTAGGGATATTCTTAAAGAGTCTCTTACCTGTTGGTCATTGTAACTCACTGGGTGCTGAGCGGTCAAACTGCTTTAAAGAAGTAGGAGCAACCTGAGAAATAGGTTACACCGGGTCTGCACTGTGTACAGGGAAGGCAGCGGACACCCATCCACGCGCGCGCGCACACACACACACACACAGATCGCACAAAATACTGTCCTGGCCGGCGGCGGCAAGGAAACTGCAGGAAGCACTATCTTACTCGATGAACGGCAAGTTTGAATGACGACACATCGCGGCCCGGGCTGAAAGAAAGTAATAGAAGAGTCGATATGGGGGGAGGGCTGGGGTCAGCGGGTCGTCAGCTACAGATAACAGAGCGAGAGAAAGGCGTTATCGGAGAGTTATTGTTGTAGGAAATGGCAGGCGTGGGCGGCTGTGCTAGTGAAAGCAGCGTCCGCGTAACGCTATCACCTTACGTCCGGGTCGACTATTACAAGCAACATCAGAAGCGGTGGTTCAATGTCACAAACGTGTCCCACAGCCCGGAGCCAGATGACAGTCATAGGGAAATGCAAAAAATATCCCCCGTCTTTTTCTGAAGGCCCTACACTTTTCTGTAAGTAAAAAGGCAATGTCAGGGCCAGTTGGTCTGAGGAGGCGGTGGCGCTCGCCCCGCGGGGGCCGTTGTTTTAGCAAGAGATACGGGCGCGTTTGCAGGCTGATAACACTTAGCACGGGGCGGGGCGGGCCGGGGCGGGGCGGGGCACCTCCGCACGGGGCGCTCTGCACCGCGGAGTCTGCCACTCATACGGGGAGCCATGGCGGCAGGCACCAAGCAGCATGTGCAGATCGCAGCGCCAGGTCTGTTCACGCGTGAATGTGGAAGAGAAAGACCTCACAGTCAATCGCAGAAATAATAAAAGGCGCAATTTTCAAAGAAATTGAGCACCATTCAAAAATATAATTGGACGCTATGGGATTTTCTATAACGAAGTCAGTCTGAGTTGCCGTTAATCACAATGTCATAAGCATCGTGTTCATGTCATGGTAAAATATTAGAAATGTTTCAACATGTCATTTTTTTTCTGTGTAGCCGGCAGGTTCGGCACGCGCCATCTGCAGACCCTGCTCATGGCGGGGTCCTCGTTCACCATCTACATGCTGCGGGTCAACCTCAGCGTGGCCATCGTGGGCATGACCGGGATGGACCGCGTTGGCAACACCACTAACAACGCCACCGCCAACGCCACCGCCAACGCCACCGCCAACGCCACCGAGCCTAGGCAGGACGCAGCCGGGGTCAGTGCATCAAACCAAAAATAATTATATTTTGCCACCGAGACCTGCGGTGCGAGTAGTCTTCGTCTTCTTTCTTTTCTAGGCTCGTGTGTACGACTGGGATGAAGAGACACAGGGCCTGGTACTCAGCTCCTTCTTCTGGGGCTACATGATCACTCAGGTCTGGATCTGGAAGGAGTTTCTTTCCTTCATGGAAATTACTCGAGGGTGCCGACTTGTGTGAAAAATGAAGCGAGCAAATGCATATGACATGGGGAATACCCAAATGCAAGAAGTGCTCAAGAGCGATGAACTTAACCGCAGGTGCCGGCGGGCGTGCTGACACAGCGCCTGGGCGGCCACCGGTTCCTCAGCTGGGCGGTGATGACCACCAGCGCGCTCTCCGCCCTGCTGCCGCCCTGCGCCTACCTCGGTGGCTGGAAGCTCGTCTGTGCCAACAGGATGATGCAGGGAGTCACGCAGGTTGGGTTCTCTCCACAGGCAATGGCTGCAGGCCTGCAGGCCGGGTAGGACGAGCGCGCAGGAGAGCGCGGAACGTGTAGACTTAACTCGCCGCCCACCAATCCCGGAGACACCTGTGAAGACCAGCATGGAAATTATTCTTCGGAACATGCGGAGTTCGGCACACTCCCATATTAAATCATTCGAGATAAATTTGTAAAATTACTAACAAAAACTTACTACTTGCAGGGCTTCGTTTACCCGTCGATCTTCACCATGATGGGCCTCTGGACACCCACGCAGGAGCGGTCGAGGCTAGCCGGGGTCATCCTAGGAGGTTAGGACTCGTCCAGGATGGGAGCGAGGGTGGGCGGGGATGGATCCGGGGGGAGGGGGGGGGGGGGGTCGGCGCACGATCGGGTGCCGGTCGGGGCGGGGGCGGAACTCCCCTAACGGCGTGCTGTGTGCCCGGCCGCAGCGCAGACCATGGGGCCGGTGGTGGCCACCCCGCTGGCCGGGGTGCTCGTCGACCTGTGCGGCTGGCCGTCCGTCTTCTACTCCTACGGCGCGTTCGGCGTGCTCTTCTCGCTGGCCGTGCTGCGGTTAGGCGCCGACTCGCCCGCCGCGCACCCGACCATCCCCGCCGAGGAGCGCGCCTACATCGAGGCCTCGCTGGGCGGCGCCAGCGGCCAGGTCAGTGCGGTCAGCGGGCTGGAGGGTGGCGGCCTCCGCGAGGAACAGGCTGTCAGGCAGGAAGAGAGATTGGAAAATATCAGATGAACCTAGTCCTTGCCACCACACACACGCATGCGTCCTGACCCAGCCCTCCCTCCCCGTGCGCAGGGGCGGCCGGGGCGCACGCCCTGGAGGCACATCCTGAGCAGCGCGCCCGCCTGGGCCGCCATGATGACCATGGCCCTGCAGGGCGGCGTGTTCCTCGCCTTCCTCACCAAGATGCCCACGTACCTCAGCACCGTCCTCAAGTTCGAGATCAAGGAGGTAAGCAGACGGGCGAGCGAGAGCAGGGCGGGAGCGGGGATAATTTTTACGCAATAATGTCATAATTCAAACTACATACTAACAGAATTGAATTTTACGTAAGCTTATGCATGTTCACAGTTAACCGTCTTACGAACAAAATTGTACATAGAAACTCTGAGCGTAGTAGGCAGGAGCAGCGATGCAGCCCGCATCACTCCACTGTGTTTGGGCTACTCACCCTGGTCCTTCGCGTGTTCCAGAACGGCCTCCTCACGGCGCTGCCCTACTTCGTGTCCTGGTGTCTCAGCTTCCCGTTCTCCTCCTCGTGTGACTGGCTCGTCCACAGGGGGTACATCAGCCTCACGAACGCGCGAAAATTCTACAACTCCATCTGTAAGTATGATTCCTTCACGAATGTTTTCTCCAGTGCACGCGGCACACTCTCCAGCTGACCTATCTGTTCTCCGTCGAGCACAGCACACGTGATTGGAGGGCTGGCCATACTCGCCCTCGGCTTCTGCACCAACACGACCCTGTCCGTCATACTCCTAACGCTGAGCATCGGTGTCATGTCTGCTTCGTACCCTGGTGTCCAGGTAAAAAATACACTACTAAACGTAAATGTTATAGGTGGAGGATAAGGATCATATTTCACATCTCTCTTTACTTAACTCCAGGCGAACTTCATGGACTTGACCCCCAACTTCAGTGGGACCATCTTTAGTATCTCTAACTTCATCAGCGCGTGCTGCGGAGTCGTGGGTCCGATCATGATCAGCCTGATCGTCACTGAGAAGGTACGTGACGCGCAGACCGCTCGCCTCGCGCTGGGTAGCCGGGCCAGACTGCTCGGCAGGGTGTTGCCAAAAAAGTGGGCAAAAAGTGGAGTAACCAAAGGAAAGTTAAGCGGGCTGCATCTGCCTGATAGCGAGGCACCACGCACGCACGTGTGCTAACACATGGCCTGGCATGCAGGTGCACACGACGCAGCCCGCTTTACTTTACTGTGTTCAGTCCACTTTTTGCCTACTCTTTTGGCTGCACTGGACCGCAAAGGGGCACCAGTACGGCACAGAACAGGACTCGTATCGTTGCTCCAGGGCTCGGTCTCCCAGTGGCGGACGGTGTACTGCCTCCTGGCGGCCATCATGTTTATCAGCAACCTGCAGTTCATCGTGTGGGGGAGCGCCGAGGTTCAACCCTGGAACAACACCGGAAACGGCAAAGGAAAACGCGAAATAGAAGAAGACGGCTGCCCAGAAATCGGTATGGTCGCACAACACATGGATTTTACTTTTTTACTGACTGGAACGTCACCTTTTTTTCCCCTATTCACGCAGGTAAAAAACTAGCTTCTGTGTCGTGAGAAATGTCTGCAGGAACGTTTGGTTCGTATCTGCAAATCTGCACCATTCTTGCGGGAGCGGGGGTGTGAGAGGAGGTATGGGAATTCTTTTCACCTCCCTCTTACACAAACCACACAAGTTAAAGTCGGCTCTGAAGCTACTCAGGAGAGATACGAGATGACAGGCGACATAGCAAGGACGTCTAAGACTGGTGTATTTATTACTTTACCTCCTTATCACATTTGAGTGGAAACCTCTTGTGAAATAGTCGCACTCAAACACACTTTAGATGATATTCATGCTAGCTTCCTATATGAATGATCTGCCTTAGTGATAAGTTTTCTACACGGGTGACTCCGATCGCACGAGACCACACCAACTCCTGCGAACATAGAGATAGGCCTGCCTGTCAGGCTGACGTGTTGATTGGGTTGCCTACCCACTGGGCGCTCGTTTAGACAGTGCAGGGTTCTCTCTCCAATGTAATGTCACGTAATGTATTGCGGAGCATTGATCCATTTTATTTTATACAAACCATTCGGCAATATATTTCAAGAGCATATTTTTCTCTTTCCTAAATCTTCTGTCACAACACGTACATTAATATTTACATCGTTACATTTGGCACTACCTCAGCTCGACTTTAATTCAATGTCTCACCACTACTTTAACATTTACTTTACGGCCAGAAACTTTTAGCAAAAGTAAAATGGGAGAGCTTATTTAAAAACTAATTTTTTTTTCGAAAAATAACAAAGATTTGAATTCTAATAACAAGATAATAACAATTAACAACAACAAAAGCACCAAAGGCTGCAACATAAGTACACAGAGATAAGCTATGAAGATTCCTTAATGTGAAGATCAAGATCATAACACAAGCAGTACTACAGTTAATCTTAGTTTCATTAAAGCTCATAAAACAAAAACACAAAGCTTGGGTGGTTCTTCAGCGAGCATTTATAACTGAGTATGTACAGTACGTACAGTATCAAAAATACGTTGTTAAAATCAGTCTGAAAAAAGTTTTTCCTTAGCCCCCTTTTTTGTTCAAATTTCTAAATTGAGCACTTCATTTTTTTCTGTTTTTCCCTCATTTTTTTTTAGAGCTGAATATAGCTAGTAGTAAAAGAAAATAACTTTTCTTACACAATTTCACAAAGAAGAGAATCCGGGATCGCTGAAGGACACATAAGAGTACCTAACTTATTCTCAAACTCACTCACACGCACACACAAACGCAAAAATACACACATATACACACAAATGCACACTTACATGAACCTACGTGCAGGCACACGTATCTCAATACAGTTCTGAGTCTTTCCTTGCACAATATGGTAAGGCCCTTCTCCACAGGTCATTGTCATCACATCGACAAAGTTTCTGAACACGGCACGGAACTCGGCGCACGGCACAGTTGGACCAAAACGACGCAGGAGAACGATGCAGAGACGGCGCGCGCGGAGGGCGTCGTTTTTTCCCCTTCAGCGCAACGACATCGTGTCGTGTCGTGTCGTGTCGGCGTCGTTGCGGGGCAGGCTGGTGCTGGGCGCGCCCCGGAGGTTAACCCGGCCGCCGCGCCGCGCGCCTGCGCCTGCGCCCGCCCGCCCTGGGCGCGCCCACGCCCGCGCCCGCGCCGCCCGCGCTGGCCGCGGGGCAGTGGCCCTCGTCGGCGGCGTCCTGGCAGTCGGCGCGGCCGTCGCACAGCATGTGTAGCCCGATGCAGCGGCCGTCCAGGCAGCGCAGCTCCTCGGCCGGGCAGGGCGACACACCGCCCAGCGCTGCGGACCAGGCCAGGGGCCACAACCAGGGCGTAACAGTTACAAGCGGCGCAGAGAGAGGAGAGGCGAGGCGAGGCGAGGGTGATTCCGCACCGCGTTCAGTAGCGCCCTCCCTCTCGCTCCTCATGCCCGCGCCCGCCCGCGGGCCATGAGTGCGACAAGGACAGAGGGAGCAGAACGCTGTGCGGTACCACCCACGCGGCTCGCGCCCGCGGCCCGCCCCGACACGGAGATGACCCCTATGTCCTCTGACAACATGAACCGAGTTTGCTTTCTGACACTGAAAGTCAAATATTTTATGACATCCAAAAGAAATAAAGGGGGAGGGGGAGGGTGTCTTACTGAATGACAAATCTGGATTAGTTACAGGCACTTATTACTTCGATATGTTTGGAGTGCCATGGCGAGAATTTTGCTTTCAACGTTTCAAGGAAAGGAATGTAAAGTTTTTACCCAGCCACCAACCGCACACATCAGCCATACTGGTTGCGACACGTAGGTCAAGTTTTTGGTCATCGTCTCTGCTGGTCCAGAAGGGGCGCGAGGCGTCCGGTCCGGCGGGTCCGACAGTCGTCCAAATAGTACGATTAGAGAGCTGCCTCCCCGAGACTTACAAAGCTGCAGGTCGTATGAAAAGCATTCGATCACACTAGACAGGTGGAAACAAAAGGTGCCGAGGAAACGATTATGTACAATATGACACTGAAGTCAGCGTAAGCTGCACTGTGCACGAAGCTACTGCCTAATGTGGGCAATGAAAAAGCCCTAGCCAAACAAGCAATGACACAAATTTTGATGGTTTTTGTTTAAAATGGAGAGTGCAAATAATGATCTGCTTTAATGAATGAATCCAAAAGCGACCGAACACCAGCTGTACGTACCGGGCGAGCGCTGGCGGGCGCTGGGGAGGCCGTGGTTAGGCGTTTAAACTCTCACTAGAGTTGCGTTAATGGCTGGAACCGCATCTGTAAACAGCGTTGATCGGAATATTTCGAAAGGAAAAGGGTTATTAGCGTTTATTCTCCTTATGTCACCGCCTAAAAGAACCAGGGAAAGGGTAAGAGATGGCGCGCTAACGAGAGCAGCATCTCCAGCGCGGCGAATAAGTGATGCGGGGGAAACAAGTCGTTGTCCGTCATGTCAAGGCACCGCACCACCCCTAGAGAGACGCGGGGTCCCTGGTATCCCCGCCCCGCCCCGCTCCACCCCGCCCGAGCAGCGCCCTGGGATGCCGCCGTGAGAGGAGCAGCTTGTCCTTGGCCTTCTTGCGCAGGGCCTTGACCAGGCTGGCAGAACTCATGGGTCCTCGTCGAGGTCCTGGAGCCGACTGTACGCACCTGCTCCGCCCGTGTTGGCCGCGCAGCCGACCTCGTCCGAGCCGTCGGCGCAGTCCTGGCGGCCGTCGCACCGCAGCAGCGCGCGCACGCAGCGCACCCCCGCCGGTCCCGCGCCCGCCCGCGCGCTCGACGCGCACCTGCAGGCCACCACAGAGCACAGCACACGTCAAGCTCGCGGAAAATGCTTTTGAATACAGCGGTGCTGCCGGCGAATCAGGCAAACGGAAGCATCTACACAAGTCACTCCCAGACCTGCCAACTAGGCAACACGCACACGTCAGTGCCTATGGGTTGCCTACCGGGCAGGAGCAGCTGCAGCCCGCGCTTTACTTCCCTGTGCTCAGACTATTTTACGGTCCCCGTGGACACCGGGGACGCATATTGCGCCATGTCACCGGTGTGATACTTGCCGGAAGTGGTCGTCCGGACACACGTTGGTGCAGTTCCGCTCGTCGGCGCCGGCCGCGCAGTCGGGCCGGCCGTCGCACAGCCAGCGCTGCGGGATGCACGAGCCGTCGCCGCAGCTGAACTCGCGCGGCAGGCAGCTGGTGCTGGCGCTCAGGTCCAGGCACTCCTCGCCGTGCGCCGCGTCCGGGTAGTGGCTGCAGTCGAACACGCGCGACAGGTCCAGGTTGTTGAGGATGAAGTCCTGGCAGTCCTCGGCCACCGCTGCGGGGGAGGCAAGCGTTAGGGGAGACGGCACGGCACACTCACAGGGACGCCCGACTTGTCCGGAGGATAAGAGACTAGACTGGATGGAGGCGGCGCAGTGGGGGAGGACGACGCGTGCCGTCACGTCTCACGCAGACCCGCACCCACCTCTGCAAAGGCGCCTGCACGGCCGGCGAGGGATGGCCGTCCTCAGGACGCACTCGGGCTCGAGCAGCGGACAGAGGAAGGCGCGCACGCGCGCCGAGCAGCCCGACTGCGCCACCAGCTCGAAGTAGGGCAGCGCGGCGCTCAGGTCGGCGGCCGTGCGCAGCGCGGGCACCTGCGGCACCGAGGGCCGCGCCAGCGTCAGGTCGTAGGGCAGGAGCCCCCGGCACAGCGGCAGCCGCGGGGACTCGCAGTCGTCTGCGAGACAAATTACAGTATTTGTTGTACTCACTGGGACAACAAAAGTGTGACTTAGCTGGTTTTGAAGGTGTCGCACGACGAGAAGGCCTCACCATCGGCGGGCGCCTCGGGTGACGGCGTCGGCGAGGGGGTGACGCGGTGCACGAGCGAGAGCCGCGGCGGCAGCGTGGGCGACACGGCGGGCACGGGCGGCCTGGTGGACGGCGAGGGTGACGGCGTCGGGCTGCTGGCCACCGGCCACTGGTCACCCGCCTGCAGGGTGACGGGAGGAAGAGCGTCAGCCAAAGAGGAGGAGGTGGCGGTGGCCGCCTAGGCCCTAGGCGCACCCTGCTCACCTGCGTGTCCCCGTAGCGGTGGCCGTTGCGCACCCCGGGCGGTGCCGGCGACGAGCTCCACAGGCTGAGGATGGACTCGAGGAACTCGGGCAGCGTCTGGTCCGTGTCGCCTTCGTACTCGGCGTCGCCGTCGTCGCCCTCGATGACCAGCTCGTCCGTGTCGTACACCAGCTCCTCGCCGTCCTGCGCATTAGGCACTCGTTAGCGTGGATACAGCGGAGAACATACATCGTAGTAGCAATGCGCGATAAATTGCTTTCAATGGCGAGGCCGGATAAAATACATTTTTCAATTCGAACGCATATATCATTGTTACTATCCAACACCGACCGACTTGGGGCGTGCACACACACACGCGATCCTCTGTTTCTCGCGCGCGATATTATACCCTCGGCAGTGGGGCGGGGGCGTGAGGCGTTGTATGTTCAGGCCGTATGACGTCACTGTTCCTGGGGCGGCCCTGTTTCCCTCAGGAAGAGGCATATATGCGCCATTGTGCACGCGGCCACGCGCCATAAGCACGCCATGAGAACCAGGCCCGGCGGCCCCACCCGCCCCCACCCCACGTCCCAGCTGCAAGGAGAGATTAGTTAAGGCAAGGCTCGCTTACGTCAGGTTTGGACGCCGCTTGGCTCTGGTTCACCGCCGCCTGGGAAACGGCGCCGGCGTCAACGTTGGCGCTGCTGGCGTTTGCGACAGGGGCGGCGCCCGGGGCGCCGGGGGCCCCCGCGGGGGGCGGGGAGGGCGCCGGCGAGGTGCTGCTGCTGGCGGGGGCCGCGCTGGAGGGGGCCCCGGCCCCACCCTCGGAGGCCACAGGAGCCTCGCTCGGGGGCTCTGCAACAGAGGAACACGTTACCTTGCACCATTTTTCCAAAATCTGAACTTCTCTACGCGAGGGGCAAGGGCAATAACAAGGGCCACAGAACATCTAGCTGCTTGGAACTCGGGTGGCTTTACCTGCTCCACCCGGAAGGCCGCCTCGTCTCCCGCCCTGGTCGTCATCGTCGTCGTCGTCGTCGTCGTCGCCGTCAGCGTCCTCGCCGCCAGCGTCCTGGTGGCCGGCTCCGGCTGGCATCTCGTCCGCCGTGCTCCAGTCCCCTGCACGCCGAAAACAACGCCCGTTAATCACTGCGGGGCTGGAAAGACGCAGTTAACATGTTTCGGCAAATTATAGAGGAAGGAGAACGGCGTTTTGCTAAAGACGCGTGAAACTAGACCGAGTGCGCCGTGCCCTCGAACACCTTGAAAAAAGACTGCCGGATCATGGTTTCTCATTCATGCTATAAAATGTACCCCAACACAGCTCACTAGCGTCCTCACATACTGCCACATGCACTAGAAGAAAATGTCTTCCTGGTCGCATGCGCAGGCCACATAAATAGCCTGCGCTCCTGTCCTCATGGTTTCGAATTTCTTAACTACTATCATCTTCCATCTTAATGTTGCGCTAAGGGAAAAGTTATATCTTTGCTTTCCTTAAGGTCCTGTCAAATTGAGGCAAACATAAACTTGAAACTCGGAAGTTCGGAAGTCGAATGGAACACATGTACTTGGACCGAATTCACAGTGCTCTGTGGCTGGTCCGGGCCGGGCCGCCCGCCGCCGTAAGGCTCCATACCGATTGGCTGTCATTTCGGCGCGTATCGCTCCAGGAAGCCATTCCCGACCCGGCCGGCAGAGAAACGCTTGGAACAGCTGCGGCTGCGGTCCATGCCAGGGCTGTAGCTCTAGCTGTAGCGCACGCGGGCGGGGCGGGGCGGGGCGGGGTGGGGCTGCCCCGCCTGTCCTGTGGCGTCGCGATTAGACTGCCAATCAATAGGCAGGCGTGGCGCTGTCCCGCCCCGCCGCACCCGCCCACGCAGCGCCCCCACCCCACCCCACCCCGCCCCGCCCTGCCACACCCTGCCCCGCCCCGCCCCGCCCGTCGCGCGCCAGCGCGGGAGCACGCGGGAGCCCTTGACCTCGCCACGGAGCGGCGCGCCGATCAGCCCGTCCAGCCGTCCAGTCACGGCCGCCGGGTGCCATGCCGTATGGGGCCGGGTGTCTCCGGGTGTCTCCGGGTGTCTCCGGGTGTCTCCGGGTGCCTCCGGGTGCCTCCGGGTGTCTCTGCGGCAGGGAGCGTTTGGCTGCAGCATACATGCCTGCTCTGAATTGCTTGGTGACGTTCCAACGCCAACGAGTAGCAAGCGGTTATACGCGCCGCGCATATGGACGGGGGTGCGCGCGCACGTGTGAGCGCGTGTGAATGTGTGTGTGTGTGTGTGTGTGTGTGTGAACTTGAACTTGAGTCAGGCGCCGCGACGCCTCTCTCGCGGTGGCCGGTGCCGGTAGTGCTCCCGGCTCTGCACCACGGCACATACCTGGCCTGACCTGTACTGGCTGGCGATTAATAGGAAGGACAATAATATGGCATGCGTGACCCTGGCCCCGCCCACGCTACCGTCCCGGGGCGTGGCGGGGCGTGGCGGGGCGTGGCGGGCCGCTGATCCAAAGCGATCCTTATGCGCCTGTACCGATCACAAGACTATTTAACTCGGCCCGCCCCGCCCCGCAGCCTGCTTCCTGGTGCGGGGCCAGCCGCCAGCCGGCCCGGCCCGGCCCGGCCCAAAGGGCAGCGCGCCATATGAATATAGCGCTCTGAAACGCTATCACGACGCCGAAGAACAACCGATCGACAAAGGGAGCCTCACCTGTCTCTGTCGCACTAAGGGGGCACCGCGACGCCGCCAGTGAGAGCGACAGAGATGGTACCACGCTGGGCGCGCCTGGCCTGGCGCGGCTCCAATAAGCTTTCCCCGCGTCCCGTTCCGTCCGAACTGCTCCCGCCCTGTGTGCTCTGGGAGCCCATAAGCCGGGTGTACGAATGGAGCTAATGGGGAATCTAATGGTTAACTGTCCCACACTCGTTGGTGAGCGGGTGCTGCTCATCCGTCCGGATATTTTAAATGTAAGAGTGGCCAGTAGCTCACCGACGAGTATGTGAACAATTTTGATACGTCTCCGCCCCGAGGATCCTCCCGTCACCGGCCGTGCATCTGTGTGTTTGTGTTGCACAACCGTCTCACCGTCGTGCGATATTCGATCCGCCGCCGCAGGACGGGCAGGGCGGGGCGGGGTGGGGCGGGGCGGGGCGGGGCGGGTCGAGCGAGGGCCGAGGCGGGGCGGGCGAGCCGGGCCGGGGCGCCGGTTTTATGGTCGATCTCCCCCGCATTGCCGCTGCCCCGATATAATTACCCGCGCGCGTGTACCGGACAATGGGGTGTAAAGGCGGCGCACACACAGGGCAGCTGGAACACATCCACCTGCACTGCGCCGTGAAGGCTTTAACAGTGCCTTCCTGCTCGTAAATTAACTTGAAGTCGCTAAAAGTGCAAAGGTTTGCAATTTCTTAAACGTAAGCCAGCAGCAATGTTGGCAGCCCCACCGGACAGCTGTGCGCCTGCGGATGGTGAGGTAGGCAGCGCCGCATCGCGTCGGTGTTGGGCGAGGCGGCCCACCCGCAGGCGCCCCGCCCCGCCCCGCCCCGCCCCGCCCCGCCGTGCAGCGGCCATCACACGCAAACTGGAGACGACTTAGAAGGCTGATTATGGTTTATGTAATAATGACCGGCACTACAGCGATCACCTCTCGATACTGGAACAATAACTGTCGCCGTGCACAAGGCGAGGGCGGTGGTTTCCGATCTGGCCAAGGCTATCAGCAAGACCGCCCCGCCGGCCAGGCCCGGCCGGCGCCGGCTGCGTGCGTACCTTGATCGCTTTTTGGTTCGTTATCCAGCGTAAATGCCAGACTTTTGCTATGAGCCCAAACGTATACCCAACACTAGTTTAAAACTGAATCATACTACAGAGAAAAGCGCACAAATAAATTATTCGGAGCGGCTGCGCAAGCTATTCCCTGTCAGCCTGGGCTATATGCATCTCTCAAGTCCCCGTAGCTGCCGTTGAAATGCTTTTTGGTCGTGAGTAATGATTACGTAGCAGCGGCTAGGCCAGGGTCAGCCGCCAGCCCGCCCCCGCTAATGAGTGCGACAGAGACAGAGAGAGGCGCTACCGGATAGACACGTCACGTGACCTCACGTCAGGCTCCGGCATGCGACTGGGCTGGGCGTGGCCTGTCCTGCGGCAGCCTCTCCTTGAGATCCGCGCGCCCTGCGACCCCCGCCCCGCCCCGCCCCGCCCCGCCCCGCCCCGCCCCGCCCCGCCCCGCCCCGCCCCGCCCCGCGCCACCTCAGGATCCTGCTGAGCGTCGCGTCCCGGTGCGGCCCGGCCAGGACCCGCCAGGATCCGCCTGCAAACAATGTCACCGACAAGTCGCCCGGCCAGGTCAGCACAGCACTCCTCGATCATGACTATCTGAAATCGAGAAAGGCGTTTCCGGGCGGGGCGGGGTGGGGCGGGCAGACCTGATCCCCAAGGGACCTCGCCTCGCCCCGCCCCGCCCCACCTGAAGGGCCCCGAACACCCGCCTGACGCAACGCCTAATGAAGTGCGGCGGGGACATGAGACTCTCACCGGTGGTGCAGGCCCTCCCCGCCCCGCCCCGCTCTGCCAGCCGTTTGGCAGCCACGGCGCATTGGCAGAACTGCCTCCGCTTGTCGAGTCCCAATGTTTGACAGTACCAACATTACACTGAAGCTCTGTAAAGCTACGATAATTTCGGCGGGCCCGGGTCGCAGCAGTGGCCCGTGCCCCTGGCGCGAGCTTCCCCCCTCCCCTCCGCCGCGGCCCCAGGAGGCTGTCCGCTCGCCCGCCCGGCCGGGCCCGCAGGATGTGGCCGGGTGCGGCGCGGCGCGGCTGCAGGTCAGGTCGGCCCCTCTCCTCCCCTCCCCTCCCCTCGCACGCGTCTGCTTCTTATTGGGATTCGTTTTGTGAAAGTGAATATGAAAATGATTCGCAGAATGGCACGAGCAGCGCTGCGCGGCCCTGCGCCGCGCGCTGTTTTGCATTTGACCAGATGCAGACCGGCCGGGCCGGGCCGACCGACCACCCCCAGCCCAGCCATACCGCAGCTGTGCCGCGCCGACTGGACCCGTCGGGCGGGGCCGGGCCGGGCCGGGCCGGGCCGGGCGGCTCTGCCTCCATTTCTCTCACTTTATCTCAGAGAGAAAACCGCATTTAAAAATGTACCTAACTCAACTAAACAGCCACAAAGTTGCGTTTGTTTTTCCTGGAGGTACTATAATATCTCGTTTGAAGCTAAAATCACTTGACAGAAGTGGTTGTATTTCCACAAAAAAAATGTACCGCACGGATTTTGTTTACTTAAAGCAGACGATGCGCATAAAACAATATTTAATTGTGCTAGTTGTTTTTGAACGTGTACTCACCAGTGGGAGTCTCCTTGTTCACGTCGTGCTGACTAGAGACCTGCGAGTCCGTCGGTCCCGGGCCTGAAGAAGACAAGCAAACAATAAAAAAATAATTAAGACCCAAGTTGGCCGGATAACTAGAACAACTGTGGATCAGTTGCGTTCGTATTCCGTTCGAATTATTTTCAAAATTTCTTCCCGTGTTCGTTCGAATGCGAAGCAAGCCTGCTCCCACGTCTCTCTACTGCATGACTTTTCCCTCTCACGGCGCGGCGCTGCGGCTATGTATGCAACAAAAGCATTGATAGCGCAAGTTTTCAAAGGTTTTACGGCCTCCAGGTCCCTGCTCCAGGTCCCTCCAGGCTCCGGGGCGCCGGGCGCCCCAGGTGCACCGCGCAGCCCAGCGCCCGTGTGTAATTGCCTCAATCATACCGCTCGGGCAGTAAACCGCACCATTCGATCTTTCTTTCTATTCTTTTTTTCTGTCTTCTCTTTATGGAGATGCAGCGCCACACTCTTGCCAGATGTTGGGCGCAAAATGTTACACAGAAGCATAATGACGCGCGAAGAAAAGAGCGAGTGCAGTTAAGTTTCGATCAGATTGAGCGATAAATGGAGAGTGGAGAATACCTTTGCAAAAGGCATTAAATCCTTAACTTCATTAAAAGGTAAGTCACACCTTCCCTCAGAGCGTCACTTTAAAAATACGGCATGAAGATAAAGAAATATTACTTGTCAGGCGCTTTTTTAATCAGGCACTTAAAAATATTTAATAGCTCAAGAAAGTCTTTTATAGTGGGTAGCCGTGTACGTAGCATCCAGCAGGAAGCTGATAGAAATTAAAAACTAGTTGACAAAACGATCCTTTACGCCGACAGCACCCCCTGCCGACCTGACCTAACCTGAGCGGGAGGACGGGTACGAGCCTCCAGGCACGAGCCAAGCCTTGTGCAGGGCGGGGTGGGGTGGGGTGGGGCGGGGCGGGGCTTGAAGGGGCGGGGCGGGGCGGGGGGACGCATGGCGCCAGGCCGACCTGGCGTCCAGGCTGCACACCTTTACGTAAAGGACTGGCCTAGACACGCGGATGCGGCAGAGCAGGGCAGAGCAGGGCAGAGAGTCACCGCCGAAAGGTCGCTCCCAAGTCAACACCAGAATGCACTTTTGATGTTGCCGGCCCGCCCCGCCCCGCCCCGCCCCACCAAGCCCCGCCGTGACGGGGCGCAGTTCCCGATCTGATGACGGCCGGGCTGGGCCGGTCAGCGGTCAGCTCGCCGTTGTAATCCTGTTGTCGGCACCGCCTCGGCTCGCCCCGCCCGGCCTCGGGTTCGAGTCCTTCCGCCGGGCCGGGGCGGGCCTGGCCGGCATGCGCACAGAGATTTGGCGGGAGATATACGCTCTGGGCCGGGCCGGGACAGGGCCGGGGGGACAAGCGC
This sequence comes from Frankliniella intonsa, assembly GCA_033675135.1. Taxonomy (NCBI): domain Eukaryota; kingdom Metazoa; phylum Arthropoda; class Insecta; order Thysanoptera; family Thripidae; genus Frankliniella; species Frankliniella intonsa. Next base: position 10,489,079 of record CM066253.1, read on the forward strand.
GTGCTCGGGGGCGTACCCAGTGGCGTAGACAGGGGCGTACCGCAGGAATACAAGGCTGGCGCTCTTTGTACTTCCCTTGCCGAAAGCGGATTTATATTTTTGAGGGGAAATGTCAAAGTTGCGGAGGCAGCTCGTGAGCGACTCACGTCACGTGGGGGCGTCCCCTCGCACGCCCGTCACGCCCCAGAAAGGAGATAAGCATGCATAAATTTATGACGACTTGTTGGTTATCAGGAAGCTGTGCCGGCGCGGTGTCGTGTCGCGCGTACGTTCCCCCCGGGGGGGCTGGGGCTGCCCTACCCGACCCGACCCGAGTAAGTTGTTTGGCGCACCAAAGTGCGTGAAAAGTGCGATAAAGCATGTTGAGTGCTACTCCGCCCCGCCCTGCAGTGTACACCGGGTTACGACCTATTGCCAGATTATCTGTGTATTTTTCGGCCTACCAAAGGCAAAACGCCACAAAAGGTGTGGATTTAGTACTGTGTTCTGTTGCGATGAAATATGTGCTCGGAGAGGGGTCAGAAAGTACGGAGCTTGACGCTTTCAAGGATCAGAGTAGGCCAACCCGCAGTGCACAGGAGGCAAGATGTTGCTTACCCATCAGGCGCTCTGAGAGCTTGCACAACGGCAATCCTTGCCAGTACTATCTAACTCGGCGGGCCGCGGCCGGGCCGGGCGTGTCTAAGATACGCATTGTGTGCTGCAGACCAAAGTCGCCGCACAGCGCATAGCTGCGTCTGCAAAATTGCCCTCCTGGGCTCCTGCGGCGTGCAGGCCTGTCACGTCACTCAGAACTGCTCCAATCGCACCCAGGTCTACCTTGACAGTGCCGGTGTGGCCTTTACGGCTGTCAGAAAGCGACTGCGAGAGAAATCCTGCCGCAGACCAGAAAAGACAAATGATGCCGAAAGGTAGGCGCCCTGGCCGCCACGCCACGCCACTACTCGGGCGCACTACCGCCGCCACCCTGAGCGGGCGGGGCGGGGCAGGGCGGGGCGGAGCGGGGCGGAGCGGGGCGGGGTGGGGCCTGTGCAGGAGTGGCTCGCAAGCGCTACAGATCACAACCGCTACAGGTCACAAGCGCTACAGCTCGCTAACGCAACGGGTCGCAAGCGCTACGAGTCACAAGCGCTACAGCTCGGTAGCGCTACGGGTCACAAGCGCTACAGCGAGAATCCGCGCGTTAGGCGGAGCCGAGCCGAGCCGAGCTAAACCTTGAAAAATTACGCACGTGGCGTGAAAACATGGAAAATTTTTGCGACAGTAAACCTCCCGAAGGAGGTTGCGGTTCCCGCCAGGCACAGGGCTTTTACACCCCGTGGCAGCCAACTACTTCGGTGTTCTTATGGGAACCGGTGCTTTTCTGGCCGCGATCCTGTCGACAGATTTGATCCCCGTACTGTCAGATTTAGTCGTACGGTGGTTAACCGAACTGCCCTGTCCCCAGAGCATGGAATAGCTATTTTTGGAGCCAGATTCTAGGACTTATGACCCCACGACCGACCACCAGTCGTGGGCATGGGACGGAACTTCCTGGCAACCCGCCGTCGCTACCAGTGAAGAACCTACCTGGGTTTGAACCAGGCCCCATGTGCCGAGTCTCACAGACACCCCACGGCTTTCGCGGCACCACTAGACCACTAGACCGTCGGCTATTCCACGAGGGAGCCTCGGTTGAAATGGGGGCTTGAATTCCACTCTCCAAATTGTTGTCCTCAGAAAAATTAAATGTTTTGGTAAGATTTGAACCTCCTGTCCGGCGATTCGCGGACACTCTGCCGGCACGGCTACGACGCCACGGTACCAGATGCCGGACCACTAGGAGTCATGCTGCGAGAAGCCACAGTCACCGAAGAAACGAACCCGGTGTCATGAGTGCGCCTGCTCTCCGGTCAGTGATGGGCCGGCCGCGTAGCGTCATTGGTATCGTCGCTGCTCATAGCACTGGGCGGGAAGTGGTTCAAAACCGCGTAAGTTTTTTTTTTATTATTTTTTTTTTGTTCGACCAAGTGCTCTTTCCAGCTATACCGACTGGGTCACAAGGACTGCAAAAGCTGGCGATACACTTGGGTCCAAACAAAAAATAATGGTAACAAGAAAAAATTACGCGGATTTTGAACCACATTCCCTGTCAGTGCTATGAGCAGCGTCGATACCAATGACGCTACGCGGCCGGCCCAGCACTGGCCGGAGAGCAGGCGCACTCATGACACCGGGTTCGTTTCTTCGGTGACTGTGGCTTCTCGCGCAGCATGACTCCTAGTGGTCCGGCATCTGGTACCGTGGCGTCGTAGCCGTGCGGGCATAGTGTCCGCGCGGAGGTTCGAATCTTACCAAGAAATTTAATTTTTCTGAGGACAACAATTTGGAGAGTGGAATTCAAGCCCCCCATTTCAACCGAGCTCCCTCGTGGAATAGCCGACGGTCTAGTGGTCTAGTGGTGCCGCGAAAGCCGTGGGGTGTCTGTGAGACTCGGCACATGGGGCCTGGTTCAAACCCAGGTAGGTTCTTCACTGGTAGCGACAGCGGGTTGCCAGGAAGTTCCGTCCCATGCCCACGACTGGTGGTCGGTCAACATAAGTCCCAGAATCTGGCTCCAAAATAGCTATTCCATGCTCTGGGGACAGGGCAGTTCGGTTAACCACCGTACGACTAAATCTGACAGTACGGGGATCAAATCTGTCGAATTGCGACAGGATCGCGGCCAGAAAAGCACCGGTTCCCATAAGAACACCGAAGTAGTTGGCTGCCACGGGGTGTAAAAGCCCTGTGCCTGGCGGGAACCGCAACCTCCTTCGGGAGGTTTACTGTCGCAAAAATTTTCCATGTTTTCACGCCACGTGCGTAATTTTTCAAGGTTTAGCTCGGCTCGCTCGGCTCCGCCTAACGCGCGGATTCTCGCTGTAGCGCTTGTGACCCGTAGCGCTACCGAGCTGTAGCGCTTGTGACTCGTAGCGCTTGCGACCCGTAGCGTTAGCGAGCTGTAGCGCTTGTGACCTGTAGCGGTTGTGATCTGTAGCGCTTGTGACCTACGTCCGGGCGGTGCGAGGCGCGAGGACGCATGCACGCCCGGCCCGGGCCCGAGAGAGATAACGCCTGATTATTGCAGTAGTAAGAGGAACACCCAGGGCTTTAGTTCATCCCATCCCCATTCCCCTTGGTGTACAAAACTGAATTGAAATCGCTCCTAAGAGATGTATAATTTCTTTGTCAGGAAACTAAATCGAACCGAGAATTCCGTCGACGTTAGAAGGTAAGAAACGTCGCGAGTCATACCTAAAAAATTAGCTCCTCACTATCATTTTAATTGGGTGGCTTGACATTACAATTGCGATGGATCTTAGGATTCGTGGTGTCTTTATAGGGCGTATCGTGGCGCGGGGTGGCGTGGCGTGCCGTGCCGTGGCGCGGCACCCAGGATGGGTGTTTGAAGCTCATCCGCACATCCCTGACCTTTCACGACCCCGCTGGGAGTGGCGGGGCTGAGGCGGGGCGGGGCGGGGCGGGGCGGGGCGGGGCGGGGCGGCCTTGCTCCGCATTGCCGCTTGGCGCTCTTCATCTCGCAGCCTCCTGCCGGGGCGTGGCGTGGCGGGGGAGCATCCCCCCCCCCCCTCAATCATGGGCGCACCAGTTCGTGACCGAAAGCTGTTGTCCAATTAGCCCTCGTCTATAACCCCTTATTGCCCCTCTACCCATCCTCCGTCTCGGCCACCTGCGAACATCTGCCATCTGCCATCTGCCCTCACCTCCTTCCGCCAACAAGGTGTTCCTAATGAAGGTCCAGGCCCGGCGTGTCGCGGCTCTGCCTACCCGAGGAGGCCCTTGCGCCTTGCGGGCAGAGCGGGTAGGCACACCCGCAGCACCAGGGCGCTGGCACTGCAGCAGGGGGTAGCCTACTCGCAAGGGACCGCAGGGATAGGCAACCCTGATCGCGCAGGAACCTTTAGGCTGGAGGCGGGCGAGTCGCGTCCGCAATGACTTCTCTCGGACACTGCGTACTGCTTGTACTGGACCGAGTTATGGGCTTTTGATGCCCTGTCCTGTCACATTATGCGCGAGTCCTGATCTCAGCCGGGGGTCTGCCAGCAGGCCCCGTACAAGCATGCCGCAGTTATGTCATTGGACGAGCCGGCGAGTTATTGGGGTGTTTACGCCCGCCTGCCGGCCCGTGCTGCCCCCCCCCCTCCTCCGGCCCCGGGGCGTCCCCCCGAGCGAATGTCGGCGGTCCGCTGCCAACGCGCCGCGCATACTTCATACATCATCGCCGGCCCTTTACCGGAGGAGGCTAGGCTGGGGGGCGGGGAGGATGGAATATTCGCGTTAGACGATACCCTGTTGAAACGGAGCTAATTTGCGAGCGAACACGATAAGAGCAATTTTCGCATAGATTATAGCTATTTTCTGCGTACTCGCGTAGCTTCTAAGTAGTATATTTTTAAGTTAGGAAACCTATCGCCGACATTATAAACTCCGTCACCCTCTTGCTCCGGCAAAATTTTGGTCTTCCTGTTTGAGTGCTATATTGACATTCCACGGCGTTACATGATGCCAAAATTTGACAATCAAAGAGACCAGAAAATGACAGCTCTGCGCAAGAAATGCCATCGGAATTTAGGACACCAGAATTCGCCATTCAACAAGGAAATATCAACATTTTGACAAGCAATAGAAGAACAAAGTGTACAATCCAAGCAGCCTACCAAAGACAGTAACAGCACCTTTGGTATTTGTATCCCGGCGGGGCGGCGGGGCGGCGGGGCCTCCACCCGCACGATAAACATCTCCCCGCGCGGCCCAGCACAGCCCGGGTCAGCGTAATAGGGTAGTGCAGAGCAGCACAGCAGCTACCCTTTTGGGGTTGAGGCAGAGGGGGAGGGGGAGGGGGTGGTAGGTAATTTACTGCCCTAGCCGCGCGGGCGGCGCGCGCAGTTTCCTATATGAGGCGATATAATAACACGCGTGAGAAATATGGCGCGGCGCGGCGGATAGCAGAGCGCCTCGCCTCACCTCCCGCTGCTGCTGCCGCTGCTGCTGCTGGTCAGTCGAGGCCTTTGCCTTTCGATTACCGCGCGCTGTTTACGGACTCGATTTAATTCCCTATTAATAACACACGGCTGTGGTCTTCTGTCTTCCTTCTCCGTTAATGGGATTTGGTAATTCGGCATGATAATTTTACTGCGCCTCATTTAAGTTGAGGTGTGGGGGGTAAAAAATTTGGAAATTGGTGAAAAAGTTCTGTTTTTGAACACGATGCCATAAAAACCCTCCCCCGCTCTAAAACAAGATTTACCGGAAAACCGGCAATGTGGCAATCTTGGTAATCCGTCGGGCAGTGCAGGACGCAGTTGAGGCCCCCTCGGAAAATTGAACGCAAAGCATGGGCGACCAGCACATATTAATACATCTGCGACTCACCTGTGCCGGCGGCCTTGGCGAGGAAGAAGACGGCGACGGCGAGGGTGGCGGCCACGGCGACGGCGAACAGGAGCCAGCGGGCGAGCGGCCACCAGCGCGCCAGCGGCCCGGCCAGCGGCCCCGCCCAGCGCCAGCGCGCGCGCGCCAGCCCCGGCAGCGGCGGCAGCGGCCCCGGCAGCGGCAGCGGCCCGCCCCCGCCCCCGCCCGCGGGGTGGAACACGGGGTCCGGCAGCCCCTGCGGCACGAGACACACGAGTTAGACACGGAGCTGCAGCCCCACGGCCACTGGGACCGTAACACACGTGCGCTTGACGGAGAAAAAAATGACAGTTTAGCAGACCAAAATCCCTATAGTAATCGTACGAATGGGTTGCCCCACACCTACAAGACTTGTATGTGTGCGCAATCACGCACTCATCTGTAAGTGAGCGACACTCGTACACAGGGCTCCCAGCTCCAGTGCACTGCGTGTTGGAGACGAGCAGCGCCTGTCGAGTCGAGTCGAGGCGACCTGCCTCACCGTGTCCCTGCCCTGGCCTGGCCTGACCTGCGCCCCGCAGGACTAACGAGCCCGCCTGGACCCGGCCTGACAGTGCGCACGTAACAGTGCGGCGGGCTGCCTACACCCCAGGGGCCAGTGGCGGCGGGCGAACAAGCGGCACGTTGCGTGCGCACTGGTACACGTGTCACGCGGAAAGCATATTGGGAATTGAATTTGCGATCGAAACCCACACGAACACGATACCAGCAGCGCAAAGTGTATAACATCGGCACAGGAAAGAAATATGTTGGTTATGTCGGTTATGCCCCCCACCCCCTCTACTCTCTCGTGCTGACTGTGCTGACTCTCTTTTCAATCGACCTGTTTGACGTTGCTGACTCGCCAAATTCTCCGCCTGGCTGACAAGGCGTTCAGTCGTTGCGTGCGCTCATCTGCCTGCCCCACCTCGCCCCGCCCCCGCCCCGCCCCGCCCTCGTAACGACCACAACAGGGCGCGCTGCTCTCCACGTCGCGGAAGCGCCGGCCCGGCCCGGCCCGACCCGGCAGGCAGGCCACCGAGTGCGATGGAAATCGTTCAAGAGTTTTGGTGCGCGATGGAAAAGGGTCGGGAGCGAGGGGGTCACGCCTTTTGCATAACACACAGGTCGATAAGCGCGTGCGGTGCGCCGCCCCGCCCCACCTGCTCCATAGGTGTTTAAAAGGACACATTTGAGCTATGTGCGAAATTTCCCTTCCCCAGTAGTTTAGACTTGAGTAGTGTTTGCAACAGGGCGGGGCACGGCACGGCACGGCAGGGCGGTGACGGAAGGCGGGGGAGTCTTGTCCATCAGCAGGAACATCCAGCACAGTGCCCGCACCCGTCTGTGTGTGGAGGGGAGTGTGGTGCGGCGGGGGGCGGGGCGGGGCGGGGCGTGGTGTGGCTGGGCGTCGTGCTCCCAGGTGGACGCGTCCACATTCTTTGGCCGTCTGCCAGAATGTGTGTTCCGAGCGGTCAGCACGGCGCCGGCGACTCCCCCCTCCCCTCTCTTTCTCTTTCTCTCTCTCTCTCTCTCTCTCTCTCTCTCTCTCTCTCTCTCTCTCTCTCTGTTGCTCTTTGTCTCTCGCCCGGCCTTGCCCACTAAATTCGTGCACCGCGGCGGTGTGACAACTTGCTAGGGTTCAACGACTCCTGCTCATAAAACTGTTGATCTCAGAGCTAAATAAATCGCATCACATGTTTTTTTTTTTTTAAAGGTAAAAGCCCTGGTACCTGTTGCCTCTGCAGGCAGATCATGCACCGCACGAGGCCCGCCGGCCCGCCCTACCTCCCGCCTCGCTGCAGTTCCATAACACCGAATGCTATCGCTGCTCCAAGTACGGCAATAAGTTTTCTTCCCCCAGCTGATAGTTTTCTGTTTCGAAATTCACACGGCACCCTTGGGTGTGCGTTTGCGCAATACACTGCGTATGGCGGAGCAGCAGCGCCTAGTGACAGGCCATAATTGTTAACTAGATGGAGTTAGAGGACGCAGCGTTCTACAAGACTCGCACTGCCTAAAGCTCACAAAAGGACACACAAAGCCTCCCTCTACTATTGCTATCATTTAAGTTCCTAAAAATAAGGCATGGATAAAAATCTACGCTACATAAATTTGGTATTCATAACAAACTTTTATCTCCGAGTTTCGTGATGTTATTGCCCTTCCTCCAGAAGGTCCAACCTTTCGTCCTTCAGCATATCCTTGGGGTCCTCCAGGCCGGGTTCTCTCCCCCAGATATTAGAACTGGGTGATAAACATCCTCCCGGCCGCCCCGCCTCGCCCCGCCCCGCCCCGCCTCGCCTCGCCTCGCCCCGCCCCGCCCCGCCACACCTCGCCCCGCCCCAGCCTTACGCAAGCCAAATGATTCGGAATGTGTTTACGCTCTCACACCTCCTCAACGATTCTCCGCCCTGCTCCGCCCTGCCTGAGTCCGTCTGCAGTCGTACGATTCCTTCCGAAAATGCCGACTTTCAAACTCAAACTTTTCCAGAAAAGTAAACAAAACCGCGACCAACTCCAAAACCATCTCAAACACAATCTTTTAATCTTGACTTACTCAACAATATGTCAAGAGGTAGTAGCAAATTACTGTCTGAATTAGAGGTTAATATTTTTTTTAAATTTCGACATGTTCTGATTCAGTGACGACGTACACTTTTTGACAGAGTGGGACGGTTGGGCAGCCCGTGGCGAAAACGAAACATTAACGCTCCGTCCAGCTAATTGACGGTGAAATTGCGGCTCGTCCTGCCGGCCGGGCTGGGCCGGGCCGGGCCGGGCAGCGCTGTAAGAGGCGGGTAACGCCACCCGCCGCCCTCGCATGGAGCTAAGGAGGCCACCGGGGCGCGTTACTGTAACTGTAAATGCGCTTATTGTCATGTTACGGCAACAAGACCGATGCCATATATAACATTTAAAAAAAAATTGCGAGGTTGGTCTGCCTGCGGATGCTCGACTACAGGACCAAGAGGCTTTTATTTCACCCAGGAAAGTATGTCGACTTGCAAGCAATTATAAGTCTATACCAAATTGTAAGTCTATACCAAATTGAGTATGTAGTGTCTACAAAACGCTTTCTTTTTCATTTTTATGCACAATTAGCGATTTTTCTTTTTTTTTTGCGCGGTGTGAGCGTCGTGCATTGAATAACGTAAACGTGCTGATAGGAGGAAGTGGTGCTGCCTGGTGTAAATCTTCGCCTCCTTTTACGATTCGGTGCACCCGGTGGCAAAAGTTGCCCCCGCCGCCGAAAAGTAGCCGGGCCGGGCCGGGCCGGCCGGGGTAGGGATGGGTGGGGCAGGGAAGGGCGGGGCAGGGAAGGGCGGGGCAGGGCGGCGCGCCGCGGCGACGTCAGAAGCCGCAGCCGGTCCCCCGGGCCAGGCGCACGCCGGGGCGCGCTGCCGCTGGGGTTCGTCGACGGGAGCTCCGTAAGGGAAGGTGGGGCCACTTGAGCCAGGGGGTGCCATGAGCCACCAGTGGTATCTCTATCACAGGACATCGCAGACCAGAACAAAAAATATTTGACTGTTAGGAAGCACTGGGCGGTCGTTCCCTGAGTGCAGAACGGTATTGTAAACGACTTTTACAGTGGAATTAAGAATTTACGCGTGCGATATTCACACAATTTGGGTTTCAGTGGTGTACCCAAAAGAAACTTAAACTGCAAAATTTACCAAAAATCAAAAACCGGTATAATGCGTGGATAAAAAATAGTTGAGGTACACCGACTCTCATAAAGGAAAGACCTTGTACCACACCAGCAACGAGCCTAAGAGTCACCATTTCCGTGGTGTAAAAGACCAAAGTGGCTCGTAGCCCCACCTTAGTAATTTTTCTTCTTTTACAGTGGAATTAAGAATTTACGCGTGCGATATTCACACAATTTGGGTTTCCAGTGTACCCGCGTTCTCCGGAGTAGCAGAAAGACATCGCGGACGATCACAGCGTCTCCCCTCTCCGCCCCACTGCACTGCTCGCACCCGCTGCGCTAAGAAAGAGATGCGCAACCTATTAACCCCGGGACCTCCAGCCTCCAGCGGTGGGGGCCGCGGGGGCGGTGGGGGCGGCGGGGGCGGAGGTGGCTCGCAGGGGACCGTGGACCCTCGCCCCGTGCCCCCGTGCCCCCGGGCCCCGGGCGGGGGCGGGGCCGTGCCTCGGCGCCATCACGATCTTGTAGAGCATACCGCGGGGAATCAAATCTTGCCCAACAAGTGCCCCAAACTGCTGCACATGCTCACGACGTCGGGTCGGGCTGGGTCGGGACGGGTCGGGACGGGTCGGGCGGGTCGGTCTGCGCGACAGGTCCGACGGAGGGGAGGGAGGGGCTCTACTCCTCCGTGACGCTGCATGCCGTACCGTGCCGTACCGTCCGTGAGTGGGCGGCATTTAGTGTACCAAGAGACGCCGGCACAGCACGGGGAAACAGTAACTACGTTTAATTAAACAACACTGAAAATCCAAGTGTGTAAGTGTCGCACATTTTTGTACGTGTGTGAATTCCAATTCGTACACTTCTAGTGTTCTAATAGAAATTCACATATTTGCTTTTCCCCAGTAAATGTGAATTTTAACGACGTACAACGAAAGCAAATTCTTTCCTTGACCATCGTTATTTTCTTGCGCCCTTCTGAATCCCATATGGAGCGCGCTACGTTACTGTTATATACTGTGCGCGCCTGGGACACCCGCGACCCGCGCGGCCCGCCCCGCCCCGCTGCTGCGTGCCCTATGACAGGTGGCGGGGCGTGCCCTCTGTGCAAGCGGCGCGCTGTGGCGGGGCGGGGCGGGCAAGGCGTTCCCACGATTAGCCTCGGGCGGCGCGGGCGGGGCGGGGCGCGGCGGGCAGAGCGCTCTGGTTTGTTTTGGCCTGGCCTGGGGTGACTGTCACTGGGTCAGTGGGCCTGGGCTGCGCTGGCCTGCGCTGGCCTGCAGCCCGAGCCCGCTGCCCTGCATTAGCGCTTAAGGCGCCTATTAAGGCGCTTAGCAGCCCGGCGGCGCCGCGGCCGACCCCACCCTACCCGCCCGGAGACGGCACTGTACCGTACTGTGTACCGAGAGGCGAGCAACAAATTAACATTGTCAAGAATTATTTTGACAACCGAACAAAAAATATTTCATGTGTAAAATTAACGTAAAATACCGACCAGAACTTGACATTAAAAAAAACTCGACATTAAAAAAAAAGCGCAGTGCCGACTGATGACGCAGGGCGAGGCGGGGCGGCGCGAGGTGGGGGCATCTCCGATCTCCGCGGCCCAGCGAGCATTTACGACGGAACGCCCTGGGGGCCCTGGGGGCGAGTGACATTTACATTTGCGTCGGACACAATGCGATCGTAGCTGAGGACGGGAGAGTAAAGATGCCGAGGATGTAATTCGTTTGAAAATACCTACGAGCCTAAGGGGTATTGGAGTGGAGTCGAGTGGAGTGGTGTGGTGTGGCGAGGTGGGGCGGGGCGCGGGGCTAGTACGCACGCCCCGAGAAAAAATATTTCGATTTGCAATTGTAAAAGCATTAAACTATTATGACACCTTTTCGACTTGGTATACTTCGGCAATCACAATTTACGATATTGATTGCAACTTCATTATCAAACTATGATTTGTAAAACGTAAGCTACGAGAAGTAATGTCATAATATATTGACATATAGTTTTGACATTGCACTATTCTGATTCGACACTAGAGCGTCACTTGGGAAAGGATCAGCTCCCGCGCGCCTTGTGGGTAGGCACGCCCGCCGCACATCCCTGTAGAGCGGGACTGCCGCCCCGCGCCTCTGCGAGACAACTTCTTGCATAGTGTATGACAACCGTTTTTTCCCCTCTTTTCGACCGCCGTGTGGGAGGAGCTTCGTGCGCCGCGGCAGAGACACGCAAGAGGCGAGACCAGCGCAGCATTTCGTACAGAGACGAGTCGGGGGCGGGGCAGGGCAGGGCGGGGCGGGGAGACCGGGACTCTCTGCTGCTGCACAAAAGAGTTTGCCAAAGTTCATCGCGGGGGCCAAAAACGACCCCATAAAAAGAAGAGTGGGCGAGTGGCTCGCTAGACGAGTCCGACAGCAACAGCAGGGCTCGTTGGCGCCGTGGCGCTCACCAGGAGACCTTATACGGAGGGGGACAATGAAATACCAGGCCCACGGGGGGACGGCACACGGCACCACGCCGCGCACTTCGTTCGCTTTACGAATGAAAATAACTGGGGGATAATGAAACCCTTTTAAAGGGTGCTAGTAATCCAAGTGTTCAAATGTCGCTCATTTTGCAGGTGAGAGAATTTTTTCGCACACTTGTAAGTGTGCGTCAAATCGTTCACACATAATTGAAGGTGAGAACGCCTGAAGATATGGAAAAATTTCTATCACTTGCAAGTGCATAAATGACCTTGCTTGGGTAAACGCGAATGAATCAAAAACACTTTTTGTATAAACTGTCGAGCACAGATTATTTTATTTGAAGCTCAGCGAAGCAAGGCCGCCGTCCTCGCGGGCCACAGATTTTGACCTTTTACTTTTTTTTAAAGAAACAAAACGTCTGCTGTGACTTCCTGCAAGCCTTTGCAAAAATACCGGTAGCGCCTATCCCTTGTTCCGAGGTCGCTCCGGCCGGCGCCGGCGTGCCGTGCGCCGCGGGCTACAAAGCTATTCGCTACGGGAATATGCCCCCCCCCCCCCCTCCCGCCCTCATGGGGTCGGTACTGCCACTACCGCAACCATATAAGCACTGACTGCGAATCAGAACTGCATCTACTCGGACCTTTGCAGATAGGAATTTACTAAGGATCAGCAGAGTACTACTAAAGGATGATAGAAAATACAATGAATGGCGACAAAAAAAGCCCCCCACCCCTCAAAAAAACAATTATAAATTCCGCAGAGAATTTTCCATGGTAACTAAATCACATTCAGATGAGTAAATCTTGGAAAGGTTAGGACCCCCCCCCCCCTCCTGCTTGCGACCTGAGAGACGGCGCGAGTTGAGTCGGCGTAGTTTCGCGCGTTTTAGGAAATGCGATCCCCCAGTTTGATAGTGTGGCCGCAGCAGAGGGCACGGCGTAGCGAAACTGTTGTGATGGGAATCGCGCACCGCAGGCAACGAGCAAGAAAGGAAGAGAAGAGCATCGAGCTGCTTTTGAGAAGCGTTAAGCTGGGCCCGCCCCGGCCCGCCCCGCAGCGGCCCGCGATAAATCGTGCGATGCAATCGGGCGACTCACAACACTAGAGGCCACTCTCCACTCCCTCGCCAGGACAGCCAGGGCGCTCACCTGAAACACACACACACAAAAAAAACCATCATTAGAAGGTGCACTAATTTACTTTGATGAATAGAGATCGAGAGAACACTTTTATCTGTTAAACATACCACTCGCGTATGACTATTTTTATCTAACGTTATAGTTACGCACGAACACAAATCTCACAGCAGTCTCCCGCCGCGCCGGCGGGCCCAGCCCAGCCGACAGCACAAGGACTGGCTAATCACGTGATAGCGACATTAGCAGAGCATCCCTCCCTGTCGCAAGCAGTGCAGGCTCTGCCACTCGAGTTACCAAGGCTGCTTTTCGTGGCGCTTACATTTTTTCGTTTTCCGCTGCGGTCGTCAATGAGCGCAGGTCAAGCACGTAGCGCGCTTACTAGGCTCGTCTTAACCACTCGCAGCAAGGACGAATGCCTGAACCACTAGCGGAAGAAGGACGTCATTTCGACTTAGACTCTTCTTTTTCAGCCACGTCCCTTTTCCGTTGCGAAGCGACGGGGCAAGAAGACCGTGGCTCTACAGAGTAAGGTGGAAAATACGTGCAGCAGCATGAAAGCGTTTCCGTTTTTAAAAGTCGAGTTTTATGACAAATTTTTCATGAGGCGCTGTGGAGCGCGCTTACACAACGGAGACCAGACCTCCCATCGCGCGCGGCGCCGGGCGCGGGGCGGCGCGGGGCGAACCCACCGCGTTCACGGAAGCCGATCGTAAAGTTTTGTTGTTAAAAATAGAGATGGCGGCTGGTGACTGATAATGACGGACAGTTTACATCCCGGAGGATCACGGCGGGGAGAGGGGGGGGGGCAAACAAAGAGAGAGAGAGAGAGAGAGAGAGAGAGAGAGAGAGAGAGAGAGAGAGAGAGAGAGAGAGAGAGAGAGAGAGAGAGAGAGAGAGGCTGGGCGAGGAGCGTCTGCTTCCGGAGGAAAGGCTTTCCCAAAGATGGTGCGGGGCGGTGTAGAGCCGGGCGGGGCGGGGCGGGGCGGGGCGGGGCGGGGCGGGGCGGGGCGAAGCGGGGCGCGGCGCCGGGCGGGAGCTGATGTCAGCCGGACCGGCGCTCCTTCAGTCCCAAACTCATTAAGAACGGTGCTTGATTAAACAAAACAAACAAAAAACTGCGGATTTTGCGGTGCAGCGTTACAAACACACCCCCAGCGCGCAGCCGCCCGGAGCCGTTCTCACAGGTCTTAACCAAAATGTGTGCACCGATTGCATGATTTTCTAGTTTGATTGCAGAGATTGCACCGCTTGTGTACGCATGACAACAACAACATCTAGACCATGAGGAACCATCTGGCGGGGATGGTGGGGAGGGCCACGAGCGGTGTCGTCAGCCCGCGCTTAATTATATCCAGGTCAGGCTGTCCGGGGCGGGGCGAGCGGGGCGGGGTGGGGCGGGGCGGGGCGGGGCGGGGCGGGCGGCACGCGACCCGCACGCGCGAGGCGAGGCGACTGTCTCCCCGGATATTATTTATCGCGTCCGACGTTTCCCAACGCGCCCCCCGCCCCGCCCCGCACCGCCCCGCCCCGTCCCGCGCGCCACAGGGCTGCTGCTCCTCCGGCCCCAACCAGACAGGACCGGACCGCGCGCCGGCGCCAGTGTGGCCCGCCCCGCCCCACCCCGCCAGCCCCGCCTCCGCGGCCCCACCACCTGGGGGAGGGGGAGGGTCCTCCATTTTTAATAGCTGCGGGAACGAATAAGTCGCTACTTTGTCAGCATTTTGAAAACTGTACTGTTAATTCTGATAAACTTGGTCCCATTTTTTTTTCTTCGAGATATTTAGGTCTTAGCTTGAATTCAAATAATGTGGCGTACGTACAATTCAGAGGTTGTTTTCTCCTACGACATTCTACCATCTTCAATTGCGAAAACAGCAACGCACCGAACGCGCAACGCAGACGCGCTAGACGTCGGCAGAATATTCGCACGGAAGAAAATGCAAAACGACCACGTCGAACCCACGTAAACATCCTAACTAACGGGTACATGCCGCACACGCACGCGCACACACACACGCGGGCGCGCACACGCACACACACGGTAGGCCCAACACGCGCCAAACAGGTTTGGAAAGTGCAATGTTCCCTGTTTTCTGATTGATTATCGCTCATACACAATACGGCAGAGCTGCTCCGAGAGCGCGCCGGCGCCGCAGCCGCGCAGGCCGCTACAGATTCTCTTATGCATCCCAGTCTTCTCATTTTTATTTTAGACTGAAAATGCTCTTTAACATTCCATGTTAATTTCTGACATTAGAAACCCAGGGAGCCGAGCCGAGCCAGCCGAGCCGAGCCGTGCAATATAGGAACTGGCGAGGTGACTCGACCTGGCCGTCCGTTTCATGAGTCATTCCCCCCCACCCCCCGACCCGCCCCTCCTCGCCGCGCTGCTCGCCAGGACCCCTCCTGTAATCCCATCCTCTAATCGCCGCATTAACGATAACGCCCCAAAACTTAAAAGTCGTCGTTCGTGCGGCCTGGCCTGGCCTGGCCCGAGCAGCAGGGTGCCCCGCTGTTTCACAAGAGCGACCAGTATTACGGGCGCCGCATCTCCGCCGGGGGCGCCGGGGAGATACGTGGGTCGCCCAGCGATGCTCCCCGCCCCGCCCCGCCCCGCCCCACCCCGCGCGGCCCCGCCGCCTCCTCGATACGCGATGCACCGCGGTGCAGCAGGCCACCAATCACCCGCAGGCTCTTCCTTGACAGATAACAGGTCAGCCCCGCCCCACCCCGCCCCGCGCAGGGGCGCGCTTGCCCTTATGTCGGCGCTCTTCGATACATTAAAGCTCAAAAACAGTTCGTATCCCGTCCTGATTTCTTAAATCATCCCATAATCATCTATATCCAAACCTGACCAAGTTACACTGGATGAAACAAGCATGTTAAAAGCGTTAAGGTTTGCAAACTGTCAAATTTTGTTTTGCACTCTTAGGGATTCTTCAACGCCTTCTACAACGCCATTACGTTTTAATCATAAGTGGTAACACCCCTGTAAAGGTGTACATAAGTCACACTTCTTTTTTTCTAGTGTGTATTTAACGCGCCCATTCGTCACACACATCTCCGTCGCAGACCCTGAGGCGTCCCTGCCCTCAGGGCGGCCGAATAACTAGCCGATCGCTATCGGTCTCACCTGAGGCCGGCCGCCCAGGCCGGTGCTACCATTACGTGATCAGGGGCCCTCTCATGTCGGAGAGGAGGGAGGAAGTCATTACTACGGCTGTAGTAGTCTGAAATAATGCACGACGGAATCATAGGAATATTTCCCTACAGGAAAAATAAGAGGACTTCTCAACCGTATGGTTGGTTCCTGCTTGTGTTGCTGCTTATTTTTTCCTAGTCTTTCCATAGTCACCCGCCGAAATGCGCTAGGCGAGGGTTTAATCCCATCCTTATTCACGCATTCTAAGAAATATGTCGCGCTTGCACTTCGAATACACACCTGCGATGCACCTGCTGTAAACCGATTTCATCTCCAAGTTGGAGGGGGCCGATGCGCCCATGTGGGTAAGAAGCTGCAGGGCCCGGGCCCGGCGGGGCAGGGGGCGGCGCATGAGTTATAACCGCGCAGGACTCGGGCGGAGCGCATTGCGTCACTGCAGCCCTCTGTATAGTTTGGGGATACGGACGGGACGGGACGGCGCGGGACGGGTTCGGTGTATCATCACATACCTCGTACATCAATGGCAAGACAAAGGAGACTGCCGTACTTTCGGAGCTCGTTATTCTTTTTAAACGATATTACGTAACTCATCAGCGAGCAGGCCAGAGCGAAATAGTTTTCACCTGGACATGGACAGTCAAACGCGCACGCGGCGAGTGAAATTTCGGCCCACGATAAGAAAAGTTTAAACAACTCTCGCGGTGCAAAACGGGAGGAACGTTAACAGCGCGACGCTCGTCAGGTGTCTCTGTTCACTCCATGTGCTATCCGTCATGTCCGGCCCGCAGCGGCACGGGCGGGGCGGGGCGGGGCGGGGCGGGGCGGGGCGGGGCGGGGGTTGTCGGCCCGGTAAAAAAAAGTAGCCCGTTTAACACGGCAATAATTGATGGTGGCAGGCGGATCAACTCACTTATCCCGAGGGCAAGAAGGCCCCGGCCCCACCTGGGCCAGCGGCCTGCAAAAAACTAAAAGCAGACGGGAGGCGTGCGTGCGTGCGCGACCGCTTAGCGTCCCCGGGTGTGTAACTCCCTGCGACTACCTGGAGGAGGAGGGGGGGGGGAGTGACACAGTGACACCTATGTTTTCTTGGAACACAGTGGTTGCACTCTCGCAATAACTTTGGTAAGTGATTCAGGACGCGCGGCAAAAATTCAACACATTCCGTACCGGGCGTTTTGGCCTGTGATTTAAAACGGGAGCGTGACCACACAGTGGTCATACCGCACTCAATGTATCAGCGCAGAGAGCCGGACGGGCCGGACACGCACCTGCACCTCCAGCCCCTGGACGTCATAGCGTGTGCAGCAGTGCCTGCCCTTGTAGGGCGTAACGGCCCCGCCGCGCCTCCGCGGTGTGGGCAGGGGCCGGCAGGGGCCGGCAGGCACAGCCTTTGTGTCGCGGTGACAATCGTATGGAGACGCAGCCGCCGCGCCGCGCCGGCCGGCCCGCGCTCCTGTGGTGTGGCCCGCCCCGCCCCGCCCCGCCACTGCCCACCTGGCCGGGCTGCTACTGCGGATGACACACTCCCGTTACCCAACGCAAAAGCAGCAGAATTATGGTCGATTTTTCAAATCCTTTCCTCCTCCCCGCCGGATGAGGGGGCGAGACTGCGCAGCCCCCTCCCCCTCTCCCCCCAGTCCCCGCGGGGGCCTGCAACCGCCTGCAACGTGACGGGCTGGCCCTTCGACCCAGAGGGGACCAGGATATGTCGTATTTCACACCCGAGAACAAGTTCCCCCGAAGACTAGCTTCAGAGAACTGAACAAATTTCACGGTTACAACCTGTCCTGGGGATGTCCTGAGAAAACCAGGGAATGTCCTGGGAAAAACTTCCAGGGTATCTCCTGTTCCTATTCCCCTGGGAATCCCAGGACTTGTTTTAACCGTGTTTAGCCGGTTTGAATAATCATGGTAGGTCATGACGAAAAACTCTGCGGCTTATCCTACGCCAGCTTCCGCTCCTGTCGGCGCGGCGGCGACCTTGACCCAGTTTCGATGTTTGATGTCGGCGCCCGAAAAGTGACGACGCTATGTCACGCCAGCGGAAAATCCCGCTTTACGTCTTATGTGAGCGTGGCTGGACATTATAGCATCGAAGGCGCTGCATTCATCAATGTCCAGGAGCTAGGCCGCCACGCTAGCCACGCCACGGCGCCCCACGCCACGGCGCCGGGCCAGCAGCGGAAGGGGGGGGGGGGGGGGTGCTCTCTGTTGCCGCCAACAAAAACGAAATGCCGACTATCTCAGATTGATTAACAAGGTCCCTAACAGAGCAGTGGAAAACTTGAGTCGCTGCATCAGGGCGACCCGCTGTGGGAGACCCAAACGCACGGCAGGGCGACAGCACCACACCCAAGTGCAGTGTGTGAGTGTGGCTGCGCGCGAATGTCCATTCCCACACTTTAAAGTAAAGCTGAGAATTTTACTCGCCTGAAGGGGCACGGGTGAGAATAGAAATTCACACACCTACAAGAGTACGACATTCACACATTCTGCCAGTCCCGCCGACCAGCAGGCGCGCGCGACAGGTTTTCTTGTTCCCGCGGCAAAAAAACAAACAAAAACGACAGGTCAGCTGAGCTGAGCTCGTGCCGGGGGGGCGGGGCGGGGCCCGGCGCCAGGCGCGCGTGCCAAACGTCTCATTTGGTGGCAAATCGTCAAACAAATGGCAACGAGCGCGGCGGGGCGGGATGAGGCGGGGTGGGGCGAGGCGGGGCGGAGCGAGGAGGGGCGCGGCGAGGCGGGAGGTTGGGGTCGGAGGGCCGCGCGCCGCTCTGGTCAAGAAGATGTCGATCTGACAGGTGGCGAGTTATGGGCGCGTCTGCCGACCTAGCCTGCCGGCGGGTCTTTTACTGTGGAGAGTCTCCAGGCGGGCAGAGCACTCTACTGAAGCGAGGAGCAAGAGCGAGGGAGAGAGAGAGAGAGAGAGGGAGGAAGGGAGAGAAAGAGAAGGGGGACGAGAGAGATCGCCCCGTGCGAAAAGACGAGATGGAGGGACCGAGATACGGTCGGTAGAGATCGGCAGAGTTTATGAGAACCAATTTGAATAGGGGTCCCCGCCCCGCGCCGCGCTGCCCTTGCTCCGGCCCGTGACAAAGGGAGAAAGGGCTGGCGGGGCCGGGCGGGCCGGACCACGGGCGGCCCCGGCCCGGTTACCCTACGCGTCGCAGCCTCGCCATAACAGTTTGAAATGGTTCTTTTCTTTTATATGTCGCGAGCGGGATGCGGGCAGAGCGTTACCTGGCGGCGGTAGCCTTTGAGCGAGTCGGTGATCTCGAGCGGGCCCTCGCCGAAGCAGTGGATCCTGCCCAGCAGGACGGGCGGCGGCGGCGGCGAGGCCGTGGGCCTGCAGGAGGCGCCCGAGGCGGAGCCGCCGGACGTGGAGGCCGTGCCGGAGCCCGATGAGGCCTTGTCCGAGGCGGCCGAGCGCTGGCTCGGGGTAGGCGAGGTCCTCGAGGCCCTGGAGCCCGGGCGCAGCGAGGCCCGCGGGGTGGCGCGGGGCGAGGCCGCGGGGGAGGCCGCCGGCGACGCGGCCGGCGACGCCTCCACGATGGTGTCGACCCGCGGCGGCACGACGGGCGGCGCCGGCCGGGGGCCGAGGCCGCCGGGGCCGGGCCGCGGCCGCTGCAGGTTGTACAGGTGGCGGCGCACCATCTCACCGCATCACACGCACACACACACACACACGCACACAGGTGGTCACTGGCGGCCGGCGGCCCGGGGGCCCAGCCCGTTTAGGAACACGACCACGCGACGCACCACCGTCACCTCGACAGGCTCCGCGTCCGCGGGCCGGACGACCAGGGTGCTCACGACGTGCAGGGCGACGCGACGGCCGACGGCGGCGCGGTGTCGGAGCCTCAGCCTGGGCGCGGACATCCTCTAGCGGGACGGGGATCCGGGCATGGCACCTCACCTCGACTCGGCGGACACGGCGGACGGACTGCGGGCCCGGGCCCACCGCCGCCCCCGGCAGAAACAAAACAGGCCGCACTCCACTCCCACGGCCCGCCCCGCCACACCACACCACGCCCCGCCCCGCCCCGCCCGGCGCCACGCCCGCCCCGCCGCTAGCCGCCGGCATTAAGATGCGTTATGAAATGTTGCACGAGGCCTGCTCGCAGGGGCTGTGGGACCGACCGGCCCATGTGTGAATATGAGCCTCGCCCCGCCCCGCCCCGCCCCGCCCCGCCCCGCCCCGGGGCTGACCGCTCGGACCGCGCCGCGCCGGGGCCCAGCGCGCATAAGCTCTTCCCGCTAGTGCAAGAAAAGAAAACACGCGCTCCGAAAAATTTCTCGCCTCCTCCCCGATCGCCGCCCGGTTGTAATGGCATACGCGAGGCGTTGCGGCGTTACACCCGATGACAGCCTCTCAGCCGTAACTCGCGATCACACTGCGGGGCGTGGCGGGGCGGGCCGGGCCCGAGTGCTGATAATAGCATCGGCAGCACAAAGAAGCGAACTTACGACCCGGAGCGGGCCGGGCACAGGAACATAACCCCTGGGAGATGCACAAGAATAACACATGGCCTTTTAAAAGGCTCAAGTCATGAGCATCGCCCCGGATTATCTAACTTTATTGAGTATCAGGTGAGCAGGGACCGGTCGGGCATGGCATCGCGGCGCCCGGGGCGTGGCGGGGCGGGGCACGGTGAGGTGAGGCGCGGTGAGGCGGGGCCCGGCACGCCCACAAGGGGCTCGCGGTGCCCTCTCTGCAGCTCGACGCCCAGCGCCCCGCCCCGCCCCGCCCCGCCCGGCCCCGCCCCGCGGCCAGCAGCAGAGCGAGCTGACGTGGGAGCGGGTCAGCAGGAGCATCGGCATGGGCCGGGCGCAGCCCAGCGCAGCGGCCCGCTGGTCCGGTGACCCGGCGCGACACTGCGCGGCACTGCTGTGCGACTGTGTGAAGGCCAGCGAGTGGACAGTGAGAGTGACGCCGCCCCGCCCCGCCCGGTCCGCGACTGCCGGCAGTCCTCTGAGAGCCACCTCAGCAGAAGCACCGGACCCCACTGAGGCTGAAGGAGGCCCACCGCGTCAACGGGTAAAACCGCACAAATTGTGCGGCCTGTTACTAGTTGATGTAGTGATAGTCTCGTCCGTCAGTTTGGTCTAGACAGGCTCTCAGAGCGCCTGATAGGTAGGCAACATTCTGCTAGTTGTGCATCTATGAGGTGCGGGGCGGCCTACCCCTAGTCTCGCGGGCGTCGTGCAGACGCAGAATGCATCTCATAAAGACCGACGTACTTCCTGGCCCGTGCTTTCCTGCTCTCCCCCTCCAGAGCCCGCGCCGCGCCCGGCGGGGTCCAGAAGGACGGCCTGCATGGTGATGGTGTGGCCCAATAATAACCAGTGGTCTGAGCTCACTGGCGCCGCGACCCGCCGCCCCGCGCCGCCCCGGCGTCGCCCTCCAGCCCTTGACTAATGGCCACGCATCTGATTTCGTCAGCGGTGGCGCCGCCGCCGTGCTGAGCCGAGGGGGCTGGCGGGGTGGGGGGATATGTTCATTTCACCACGAGCGGCCATTCCATTCCTCAAACGCCCTGCAGGAACTACAGCTTACTTACTTGCTCTTACTCACGCATTGCATCACGGGTATTGTGCGCGCGTTCTCAGCGCCGCCTAAAACATGCAAAGCGGGGTGGGGCGGGGTGTGGTGCGGCGAGTAGGAGCGGGCGGCTCGCCACCCACTCTGCCCTTTTTTCGCTCTGCCTGTTACTCCTGATCCTTTGGACGCCACCCCACCTCCAGCGGGACACCCCACCCCCACACTCGCACTTCGTCCGGACCTGGTGAGGGGCGCTGGCGCCATCAAAAACAACGGCTCCTTCACATGGAGGTTTGCTATGATCAGGCCTTTGCCAATTAAAAATGTTGTTAAATTATTGCTTTGCTGTTCAATTATTTCTTGAAGTACTTTCAACGGGATTGAATTGGCGATGCAGAACTCGAAACAATTACAAAAAAATACGTCATTGTAAGACATGCTTTTACAAGATACTTAACAATAATAATAATTTACCAGCCACGGGGAAACCGTGCGGCCACCAACTGCAGATGGCACACGCACGGAACCCGCAATGGGCATTACATAAGTCAATAACAAATCTCTTTCGATCTCTCCCTCTCCCTCTCTTTCTCTCTCTCTCCCCCCTACACACGCACCGTTTTGCGGCAGTGGCCCCGCAGCCCATATTTTACACATTGTGGGGCGTCCCGTGGGCCTGGGCCCGACCCGGCCCGACCCGACCCGGCAGCGCACTGCGGGACCGGCTCTTAATGCACTGGCGACAAATGAACTCCCGGCCCGGCCGGCCGGCCTGGGGAGGGAGGGATACCTCAACTCTCACGCACACACGCCCCCCCCCCCCCTCTCTCTCTCTCTCTCTCTCTCTCTCTCGACCGAGTCGATGCGCGGGAGGCCAGTAGTTTCCTCATTGCCCCGGTGAGCTCGGCAGGCGTAATGGAGACGCAACTCTCTGCATTTTCCGATGTGTTGGGAATGGGACCAGACCGGGCCGAGGGGGGGTGGGGGGGTAGAAGAGGGGTAGAGGTCAGAGGTCACACCGCCATTCCCGATGATAGGTTCGCGGGCAAAGGGTTGGGTGCTAACCACGACCCACCAATTCTCTTTAAAAGTCTTCTATAAGATATGTATAGAAGTTTCTGGATGTACACCGTAATTCCCATACTGCACCGGCACTCCTGGACCAGTGGACCAGTCTCTCTCTGTCCCCAGGAAGCCCAATCCGTCAGCTCACGGCGAGCGTCCGGCCCGACCGACGCTCAGCCCGGCGCCGCGGCGAGGCGCGCCGCACCGCGGGGGCGGCTAAGTGAATCCTCCCGGCGCCGCGGCGCCCGCCAAGGCGCCGGCCCGGTCATCTATCCGCTGCGCTGCGCGCCGCCGTGCTAAATGGCACCGACGCTCTCGCCCCGCCTCGCCTCGCCGCGGACCGCTATTTATGACTGTCGCAGCGCAGCTGGTGGCGGCCGGGCCGGGCTGCTCACCGTGCTGCTCGCCGCGCTGCTCACCAGGCTGCTCGCCGGGCTGCTCGCCGCGCGCTGCTCGCCGGGCTGCGCTGTTTGCCGGGCTGCTCGCCGCGCGCTGCTCGCCGCGCTGCTCGCCGGGCTGCTCGCCGCGCTGCTCGCCGGGCTGCTCGCCGCGCGCTGTTAGCCGGGCTGCTCGCCGCGCGCTGCTCGCCGGGCTGCTCGCCGCGCTGCTCGCCGCGCTGCTCGCCGCACGGGAGGCCCGACCCTTCATAACATTTGGCGAGGCGCGTGACACATGCGCGGCGCGGCGCGGGGCCTGTGGCTGGGGGGCCGGGAGACATTTCCTTGAGAAGTGTCCTGGTGAGTCGGGCGGTGCGCGGGGCGGCCGGGCCAGGCCGCGGAGTTAATCATGGTCGTCGTGACAGCCTCGTGGCCAAGTGACACAGTCACTTCAATCCGTCGTAAATAACTCCCCCGTCACATATTATGTTACACGAGTCACACATAGTTCTGCTTCGCGGTGAATCCCCATAAAATGTTATGGGCGCAGAAACAGTTTTAAAAAAACAACTGTATTTTACGATGAATTTTACGGTCTGGTCAATATTTACTTTTACAGTCAGACGGTTTCGCAAAATATACAATCCGGACCGTAATTTCCTATAGGGTCCATACCTTTACCTGTACAAGTGTACTAATGGAAATTCACACACCTAAAAAGGTGTATAACATTCACACACTTGGGTTTGTTCCTAAACCCCTCAAGTCCTTTGTCACGCCGCGGCCCGCTCGGCGTGACGCCGCACCGTGAGCGGCCGAGCCGGCCGTGTTAATGGTAATTAAGGCAAATTCAGCAAGGGCCGTCCGCGTCGGACGAGGCGGCGTGACGGTCACGTTGCATATGCATCTTGACGATCGCATGAGACACTGTAGTCAGCAAACTTGACTACACTGTGTAACGCGTGGAATCCTCTTAATCTGAACGGCTGCCAGCCAGACGTTTGGGTAGAGGCAATAATCCGACGCCCGACAACTCTCAAATTTTCGCCTCCGACTCGTTACGTGAGGTTGTTGAACACTTAGGCCCCGGGGCGGGGCACGCATGTAATGTCCGCTAATAGCCGGTCGTGCCCGGGCCGGGCCGGGCCGGGCCGGCCCGCCCCACCGGAGGTGATGGATAGAGTGATAACGGGTCCACGCCCACTCCCGGGGCTCACACCGTCTCACTCTCGTCTGGTAGGCTCCACCGCCCCCTCTCATGTACTCCACTCCCCACCAAATGAATATACACAAGTTATTGCAGCTGCAGGGGCGGCAATTAGGATCGCGTTTCACGTAACAACACAGAGTCTTACCCATATATAATCAATTTGGCCACACTATGGTGCCCTGCGGGTGGGTGCCTAAAGCTGCTCGCACTTCTTCGGACACCTTCAGCATTCCGCCCCCCTTCCCACATTCTGGCGCCACTGTCAACTATCACACATATCTAATCCGCCGGTCAGGTCAGGTCCATTCTTTTTCCTTGCCCCGCATCCAGGCGACACCTCCGCCCGTCCCGTCCCGTGTGCCCCTGAGCAGAACTGAGCTGATGGTGGAGTGTAGTGGAGCAGCAGCGCTGCCTGCGGTGCAAGGTCGCGGCGCGGCGAGGCGCGGCGAGGCGCGGGGCACATCTCCCTGTCGCTGATTGCAGGCGGCGATCGCGCGAGTACGGCGGACAGACGCCCCCCCCCCCCCTCCTTCGCCTAGTCCCATGGATATGTATGATCCAGTTTCACGGACAAAACGAAAGGAGAAGGCTTCTCCGTACGCGTCGGTGGTGGCAAAGTACAGTGTACAGCGCGCGGCGCGTGGTACCCAATGTAGTCCAAGTGTGAGGATGAGGGATTCCCCCGACATTCACACACTTGGGTTTCCAGCGCGCCAGCAGGGCTTCCGCCGCCGCCTTCTGGTCATTGAGCTGCTGGGAGAGCCTATCGCGGCCTTCGTGCGGCTAACGTTAACAAGTAGCGCCGTTTTTACGTACTTTCTACTTCTACGCGGCGCCAACGAGAGAACGAACTAACGCCTTACCTCTGCGCGAGGCGGTCGAGGCATCCCGCAGCGGCTGAGGGGGCCTTGCCACGCTACGAGAAGAGGAGGCGGCGCGGCGGCGCGCGATCGAAAGTTACAACTGAGCCGCCCCGCCCCGCCCCGCCCCGCCCCGCCCCGCCACGCCCCAGGTCGGCGCGGGGTCACGGTGCGCACTGGCCGGGCTGGGCCGGGCACACAACTACGAGGCAGGTGCAGTGTGATACGCCGCCCCGCCCCGCCCCGCCCCGCCCCGCCCCGCCCCGCAGGTCCCGCACCGCACCACAAACTAGTTCCAGTTCGGTTATCGGTTCATCTGCCTTAGAACGCACTCCTTAAGTGCGCTACCGCCCAGCCCCACGCGCACCAGATGGTCGCGGCCCGGTCACGCGAGCCCACCGCGTCTGCACACTAAATTCTTATGAACAATTTTTTTACCCAATCATACATAGTAATGCACCTCTACGTGCATGCTGTTCTTCCGTACAATTTTTGTTCATAATTACAAACAAAAGAATCAAATTGTTAACAATTACAAACAAAATTATTCGTAGTTATGTATTGCAACTATCCGCAACAGTAGCATGCACACCGAAGTTCATAAAAATTTAGCGTGTGTAATGTGCCTCCGGAAATTTCTATCAGAGTGATACTCCGGCTGACAACGGCGGCGCGGGCGGAACAGACAAGCACCGCACTTTTAACAACTGGCTGCTCACTATTCGCCTATTCGCTAAGGCAAATGAAAACGACTGCCACCATCCGGAAGAAGTTTCTCCTTTCGGAATCTCGTTCTTTTTGACGGGGTGGCTCGTCGGGTCGGCAGGTGCCAAGGCAGATGCACTGCTCGGCCGGCGCGGCCCGGCCCGGCCCGGCCGGCGGGCCCACCCATCCAGTCCTGGCGAGGCACCGCAGCCTTGGGTGCCTTACCGGCCCTCCCTCCCTCCCTCCCGCCTCCTGACATTGCCGGCTCAGCCCGGCCCGGCCCGGCCCGGCCCGGCGGCACAGCGGTATGTTATTTCATTTCTGATTCGACTCATATCGCTCGGGCGCGGCGTGGCGCGGCGTGGCGCCGGTAACAACGGCCGGGCTGGGGGTCGAGCCGCATGGCTGCGGTCCAGGTCCGCTTGGCCTGCCCCCCGGCTGATTGAGTCATTGTGGCCTGAGGCTGAGCTGAGGTCCCGGGGGCGGCGGGGGCGGCGGGGGCGGCGGGGGCGCGCGAGCAGCGACACCCATTACACTCCAACTAGTCGGGAAGGGAAGGTCTCTGCGCGGGCATCATGGCTGCAAGGCGGGGGCACGGCTCCCGAGAGCATGAGGGGTATCGGGATATCGTTTAAAGTGACACAATGCACGGCCAGGTGTGGGATGCCGCCTGCACCAGAAATTAAATCCGATTCCTCAAACACTATTTGCTTTCTTTGAGCAGCGAGCAGTGAGAATCATAGTGCACCTCGCAACAATGGAAGTCTAAGTGTACTGTACGAATGTCACTCGCAAAGTCTGTCGCGCATGAACAAATTCACTCGCTTACAAGTGAGCGACGCAGTCTCGTTAACCTCAGATTTCCAGGGCGAGTACCTGGTCTGAACGACTAACTCCTCAGAAGTAACGTTGAACAAAGCTCGTGTCTGGGACGGGACGCGGCTGACAGCCGTGTCGCGTCTGCGTCCCGCTCCGCTATCGGTACCGCCGGGTACAGCACCGCCCTCTCTCCGCTGGAGGTCAGGCCAGCAGGCGCTTACCGATGACGGCCGGTACGTGCACACACGCACACACACACACACACAGAAGCGCATGTCAAAGCAGCTCTCACGGCCCTCGGCTTAGTCAATTGTCTGTCAAGCGTTTTATTCGCCCCCGTACAGTGCTGCGCGGGGAGTTCTAGTATCGAGATTAATCTACCAGTACTCACTTTCAAAGCTTATCCCCGCGAGCTGCGCGCCGCGGTGCGGAGCATGTGTACGTGGTGGTACCCGTGGTGGTACCTCGCACGCAATAATATTCCCCACAGCGTGAGTACACGCCGACGTGCGGGACGTGCAGCAGTCTCCTGCCCAGCGGCGGAGTATTCACACGAGGGTTGACGATGTCGACTATTCAATAATAATATTCACGGGTATATGGTGAGGTCCTGCATTTGTTTCCATGTAGCAGCAGGAAGACTGCACTGGCTACTAGGATTATTGCTGTATTGAGCCTCAAGGCAAGAAGGTCGAATAATCAATGACGGGCTACGAGAGTGTGAGCACCGCGTCACGTTATAATTACACCCGGCCGCTCCCGACCGAAACGGATGTCGTCACCACTGTCACGTGACCCGGCCCGGAAGGGATGACGGACGACGCGTACATCCCGCCCCGCCCTGCCGGTGAAAGTAAGAGTTAATATGTCTCCGGGTGACGCTGTCACCCGCGTGGGTTAATTTTGTTTACACGTGTGACGTCATTGTCGTCGGACGGGACGGGCGGGATGGTGGGGCCCGGGCCCCGCCTCGCCCACCACAGCCTTTTCGTCACGTGACGAAACAATGGGCGCGTATATATTTTGCACTACTTGGCGGCGAAATTGAACGAGAATGCATTTCGTTTCACGCAGCCTTGTAGTGAATTCACCTTTACACCGCGTCCCCATTTTCTTAATCATTTAATATAACACACTGCAGGAGCATGAATGAGCCCCCCGCGGCGAGCGCTCTGTGGGCCGGGCGGGGCGGGGCGGGCTCCTTGACCCCCTGCACGGCCCGCACGGGTGTGTCGCACGCGGATTAATTGGCGCCTTCAATAGCGGTCGAGGCGGCCAGGCCGCAGCGGCTCTGATCCTCGCGGTGATGGCGCGGCGCCCAGGAGTTCAAGTTGACAAGGTCTGTTATACGGCCGGCTGCGGCGCGGGGCTCGCGGCCGGCAGCGTCCGAGTGAGTCAGGGGAGCAGACACTTCAGTCCTGCACAGAGCGGCTCGGGTTCAGTTTTTTGTACCATGAAACCCCTACACATGGGCGCTGCGTTTCTCACTAGAGCCTCTGCTAGGCCGTGAAAACTGTTAAATGTAACACCTTCAGGGGGTAATCCTGTCTTTGGACCAGGTGTATTGCTGGTCTGCCTACCCAAGAGGCCCTTACGGCTGGAGCGGGTAGGCAGACCCGCATACTGTTACATGTTTTCTGAATCACCCGGTACATGCCCTTTACTGCACACTCTGTAGACAACTGTGTAAAGTGAAATAATGACAATAAGCTAGGCGCACTTTCAATGGGATATCGTCATAGATATAAAAAGTAATAGTAGTCGCTCCTCCCCCCCTCCCCTCCCCGCTCCCCCACGCGGCGGGGCCGCGGCACTTGCCGAATAACGCACATTTTCGGGACGCGTACAGGCCAAACACGGCGCTTGCGCAAGACCACGCGCAATTGTCTGTGATTGGATCCGCGGGAAGGTGATGAACTCTGCACTGCCGTTATGAAACGCTCGAGCGGGGGGCATGGCATACGCACTAAGGTCTTTGCGTAGATTCGACTTTAGTGATCATTTCGGCCGCATGTGCCCGGCGGGCGGGGCCAGGCGGGCGGGTGGGGCGGGCAGGCCACAGATGGTGGGCCAAAAAAAAAACACACGACAGCTCCCCAATAATTGTATGCATCGATATTAGCAATAATACTCCCCCCCCCCCCACATGGTTTTTCCTCCTGGAGGTTGTCCTGCCCCCCCCCCTACCCCCCGCCGCTCTCACTAACGCCCACACCGCTGTGAGGGAGATCAGAGATGAGTCACTCATTTGCGTTGAGCAACAACATCCTTCTCCTCCGGTCTCCCCCGAAGTCCAGGGCCCAACGCAATGACCGGCAACGCGCACCACACACACACACACACACTCACACTAGAGTGAGATTGGCTGATGGTACCCCGCTCGGGGAAGCCCTGGTCGTGAGCAGCTTGTTTGCCTTCAATGACCCTTGATGCACCCGGCGCGGCGCGGCAGGCGCAGGCAGAGAATCGGATTCGGCTGGTTACCCACTCACTACCTGCCCCTTTTCTCGGATTTGCGAAAACTGCTTGACATGCCATGGATGGCACAAAGTCGGATATACAAAAATTTAAAGCGATTATTACACACTTGATTCGACAGGGCAGACAAAAAAAAATTCTATATAAGCAATCTATTAATAAATGTAGTAATTTGGCGAATTATACTTGTTAGGTGATTACCTCAAAATAAGAACAAAAAAGTTAAACCGTTTTTGCATTGGTGAGTGCAACCCGAACCGGTCGTGAATGTCGGCGGAGAAGGAGGATGGCTCCAAAACCTTCACCTTTGTGTGGACAATTACTTGGGTCCCTCGGCGCAGCTCCCCGCCTCGCCAGCAGACCACAAGTCTTCGCCCGTCCGGCCTGGAACGCGTACTACAGGCGCAGAAACTCCAGGGGCGTACTGGGTAGGTGAGCGCCCAGTCGGGGTTTTAGACCCAGGGCCCCGAATTGCCTACCTTCCAGGGGCAAAAACTAATTTTACTGCATAGCGTTAAAAAAAACTTCTGTAGTATGTAGTGTGCATAAAGGCATATTCGATAGATAAATCACAAGGCATCTGCGGTAAAGGGCTGGTGCCGTCCTGGGCTGGGCGCTGGGCCCCCTTCGAACGGGTGCCGGGGGCAGGGGCCCATGGTCCATAGGGGCCGGCCGGGGCCTCGGCCCTGCGGGCCCAGCCAGGTCACCGGGGCCCTGGGCCCTGCGGGCCCAGCCGGGTGCCCGGTCGCCAGGGCCCTGGGCCCTACGGGCCCAGCCGGGGCCCTGCGGGCCCCGGGGGGGGCCCAAAAGGTACTCCCGGAGGGGGGGGCCCGGTCGGGATTTCCCGACCCCCCGACCGGGCCAGTACGCCCCTGAGAAACTCAACAAAGAACCGACTTTTCAAATATCAACTATGAACTCTGCTGTACGTCTGAGGCCGCGGGCAGGAGAAAGAGGGAGTGAGAAGAGAGGAGGGGTTGAGAGATAAAGAAAGAGAGGATGAGGGAGAGAAAGAAAGAGATGAGAGGGGGTCCAATGCGCCAATAAACTAGCTTTTAACTGTTGTTCTCTTTTCTACCGACCTGTATCATCAAACACAAACAAACAGAATGTTTCGTCGGCAGGCCGCCCCCTCCTGTCCTAGCGGTGCGGTGGGGTTATAACACATTGTCAGCCGGAAGCCAGGGAATTCACACGACCGACTTATCTGGTATTACAGTTGCATCTCTCTCTACTTTTCTCTCCCCCGTCCCCCTCTCTTTTCTCTCCCTCTCTCCTTTTATGTCCGTCCCTCTTTTCTTTTCTCTCCCTTCCCCTCTCTCTCTCTCTCCCCTCGTTTCATTTATTCCGCTGCCATTGACTCTACTGAGCCCCTCATTAAAGTGCTTCACTTGGCTGCCGCATGCATTACAGGGTGCGTACTTCTATAAAGCGCTGGCCTGGCCGCGACTCTGCTGACCCCTTAAGGCAATCACATTTTACAATCTCATCGCGCTAAACAGACATGCCATGGCATGAGCCACGCTCACTCTGCGTGATTGGGAGTTTCACTTTCCTGCCTCTGTCTTCCTCGGCCGATCGGCGGACACACATAAATTCCATCAGGGTATTGTCTCGCTGCCCGCACTCTCCGAGTCCCCAGTCGCTGGACTTGCTCCTCCCAAATGACGGGTATAGAAGCTGACCTATGACGGCGGATGCACATCGTTTAGCGGGAATTATGACGTCACACGACTGAACCGTCCAATCGCGAAGAAGCACGGACTGATCCACTCGAGCACACCTACAATGTGCGACACAAGTTAAAGCTACATCCATATCTTTAAGAAACAATTAACTCATCTACGAGTGACATTACGTACAGTTGGGTTTCCACTCTACATCCGCGCGGCCGGCCCAGCCCGCGCCGTCACGGATACCTCTCAACATGACCGCTGATATGCGGGCCCTACATTGTCTCGTTGACTCACACGCGGCGGCGGGCCGTGTGACGGCCGTGTGACGGCCGTGACGAAGGGATTACGGGAGAAAGGGACACGACACACGACTGACTAAATTGCGAGCAAACCGTTCTACCGAACGGGATTTCTCTTCCCGCAAGAAGGTTTGTTCGAAGAATGACTCGTCTAATGAATCGACGTTCAAGGCTTTATCGCAAACCCCATCTCCACCCTCGTGTCATACTCACAAGACCGGAGGACACTTCCTGCTGCGCCGCGCCCTGGAGCCTCGCAGTCGAGTAAAGGGTGCTTACCTAAAAGGAAAAAACACGGAAAAAATTAAATTTGGAATTACCATTTCATTCAAACAAAAATATACGATAACCTATTATACAGGGTGGCCCATTTACCCCGGCGTACGTTAAAGTAGGCAACCCATTCTACTTCAGCTGAGCGAGGGCAAGAGGTGAGGAGGGGAACTGGACGGGTCGCCCCCCTCCTCACCTCTTGCCTTCGCTCAGCTGAAGTAGAATGGGTTGCCTACTTTAACGTACGCCGGGGTAAATGGGCCACCCTGTACAATATTTTTTTTAATTAGGCACGTACGGGGATGAATTGTAACAAAATTCCTGCTAAAGAGGCAACAAAAATGATGAGATTCCCCACAAATTAGGCAAAAAAAAAAACACGCAAGATTCATCCCTCGGCACCGCTTGCTTGTACTCGTTCAAGGAACAACATTGAATCCCCCCCCCCCTGCCCCCTCCTGTCTCTCTGCTCCGTTCGGCGCGCAAAAGCAGATCAAACCCAGCGGAGCGGATACAGCTACAAGCCGCCTGCACGGTGTCAACGCGTGTCTTAATTCCTGCCCGCCGCTCAGCCGCCCGGCCCAGCCCAGCCCAGCCCAGCCCCGCCGGATATGATCAGGTCCGTCTGCTCCAGCACACGCCCCACTCACTCAAGTCGAGTGCACTGCTGGAAAATTTACGAAAGTCGCGCTCACTTTCGGATGAGTCAAATTTGTCACTCACTTGTAAGGGTGCGAGAAAATTTTCACAGCTCTTGTACAGGCGAGCGACTGTTTCATCACAGCAATTTTGCACGCGATTATAAAGCTAGCCCTGCTCTAATTGCAAAGCTCGGGTATTAATTTTTAAGGCGGTCCTGGATCCCAGACTAACATGCCAGAGGAAAGGAGGCAGATCGCACGCTGCGCTAGTCCGCCACTTTGCCGCGGCGTCCATCGCAAAATAAGAGCGACCCATTTTATTACTTACGGCGGGGTGTCAAATGGAAATCTCTATTAGGGACCATTACGGACCAGTTCGCACATCACCGTTAATTAAGTCTGTCTCAGATCCCTTCCGGCCGACGGTGGTCGCCCCGCCCCGCCCCGCCCCGCCCCGCCCGACCAGTAAGAGTATCGCTGTCGATCGCTACGGCCCGGGCCGGCCCGGGCCCGGCACGTCTATATGTAATGGCTTTCCTGTTTGACTTGTAGGCTTCGCGCTCTACACTCTCCTCGAGGCGCCCCCCTGAACACCTCTCGCGATGCGTCAAAGAAGACAAAACTCTCACAACTCAATGAAAAAGAAGATACTAAATTCTACTCTATAAAGCCATGATCTGAGGCAATAAGTCAAACGGATCTAGAGCCTAGAGCACAGGCATTTTCTATCGACTGCTTCGGAAACAAGTGGAATACGAACCGTCTCCACATTTTTCACAGACGTTCGGAAAAGGGCGCAGCGCGTCTTCGAAATATGTAGAGGAGTCTAGTTTAACGTATAGGCTTACACACGCGTGTACGATGAGTCGAAAACAAACAGGCATGGGCATGGTGGCGTAATAGAATAGAGCGCATTAGGACGCCACGGGGAGTGGTGGGGTCACACAGGTCTCGTCTCGAGAGAGAGAACGCCTCTTCCCTCCCAGAGAGGAAGCCGACAGAGAATCAGTCAGTCTCTGTTTCCTAATTGAATGGCAGAGGCGTTGAAACACTCGTCGATAGCCAGCCACAGACACCGCGCGGGAGGAGAGGGGAGGGGAGGGGAGGGGGAGGGAGGGGACGCACGGCGGAGCTTGGCGCGCGTCTGCTGCATTTGTTCGTCCCAAAGGTTAACAATGCCCATAAAGCCCCTGGTGCGGCGTGGCGTGGCGCGGCGTGGCGGAGGGACGCCGAGACAATGTCGCTCCTACGCACATGTGTGTGTGTGTGTGTGTGTGTGTCTGTGTGTGTGTGTTTGATCTTGAGGCGGCGGTGGGTGCCGCGGTGGGTGCCGAGGTGGGTGCTTTATTGTCTGTCCGGGTTGTTGCGTCATTAGAAGAGCGTTACTGAGACGAGTCGCCCCCTCCCCTCCCCTCCCCTCCGGGCCGGGTCCAGCGCAGCGCAGCGCCGCCACCGAGGACGACAAGCAGGGCTACACGCTGCTCGGGCCTCCACCCCAAAACAGGTGGTAATAGTGATGGGAGGCCGCATCCATAGGCGTAGGCCTGAGCGGAGCGACTTGTGGGATCCGACCGGCCGGCGAGTCTCTAAACCACAACACAAGAGCCCTGCGGCCGCGTCACGCGGTCAGAGAGGCTCGTGGTGTGGCGGGGCGTGGCGGGGCGGGGCGGGGCGTGGAGGGGCGGGGCGGGGCGGGGTGGGGCGAGGCGGGGCGTGCGGCTGCTGCCACCCGATGTTCAGCGCGTGCGCCACGCCACGCCACGCCACGCCGCGCCGGGGAGGAGTGCGACATGTCGGCCGCAGGCGACAGGACCTTCACATTTACCCCTCGCGAGTCCTCTGCCCCGAACTTCACCCTCCCTCCTCCCCCCGACCGGGTGCGTCCCCCGCGCCGCGCCGCGCCCCCGACCGTCCCGGGCCTGGCCGTCTAGTCCCCTCGCCTCGACCCTCGCGCGGAGCCCGGCGGGGCCCGGCGGGGCCGACACAACCTTGGCTCTCTGCTTTGGTCCAAATGCCAAGGGTCCGGAGAGAGATGTTCGTGAGG
This sequence comes from Frankliniella intonsa, assembly GCA_033675135.1. Classification (NCBI taxonomy): domain Eukaryota; kingdom Metazoa; phylum Arthropoda; class Insecta; order Thysanoptera; family Thripidae; genus Frankliniella; species Frankliniella intonsa. The sequence continues at coordinate 10,522,920 of CM066253.1, forward strand.
CGCGCGGGTCAGCTTGGCAGCAGCATGGCGGGTGGTCGGATAGGGAGGGAGAGAGGGAGAGAGGGAGGGAGGGAGAGAGGGAGTGAGCGATCGGGAGAGAGAGGCGTGACGTGGAAAGGTGAGGGCAGCCTGTCAGTAGGTGGCGACAAACTCATTCCTGGCGATAGCCTGCTCATGGTCAATGTCCCGTTGTTGGGCCGACCGCAACTCACCCGACCTTTCCTTGTCTGTGCTGACTGGCCCGCCCGGGCCGGGCTCGGGACTAACGCAGTCTGTATTCGTGTTTTCTTTTCTTTGTAACAGAGTGAAGGCGACAGGCAGACGACATTTTTGGCAAATACTTTCGGAGGTTGAGGCGGTGCGGTGGGAGAAAAAAGGGGCATTGCTACACTCACGCTTCTTCACCTGGGCGAGGACGTGCGGCCCGGCCTGATGCCCGGCCCGACGTGTATCCGTCATGATTTACGGGGAAGTCCCGGTGAGCAGCGTAACGCACGATGCAAGGGAGCAGAGATACGCAGCCCCCCCCCCCTCCCTCCTCCCGTGTCTCTCGCGGCGCTGAGCGCTGATGTGATGTGACTAGGTATATGAAAAGTCGGACAGCGAAATTTCATCGCACGGCCGCCAGTCCAGCCTGGTCCAGCCCTGCCCGCCACAGCGTACTGAGCACTAGAGCGCGAGCGCCTGCAAAGCTCGAGTAGGCAACCCGCACGCGCCGGTGTCTAGTTAGCGGCACGGCTGCCTACCCCGCAGGCGGTTAAGCTGACCCATATGTGACAGATTGTATGATGAAGACTCTTAGGCTAGTGTTTTCAACAAGATTGTTCTACATGTAGAGTTCGCGTATTGTTATTGCTGGTTCTAGACGGCTGCTGCTGCGCGGGGCAGGGCAGGGCGGGGCGGAGCGTGGCGGGGCCGGGCGGAGCGGGGCGGGGCCGTTATTGGCCGCGAGGATGCCCCGCTCTGTGGTTCCGCTCTGGGTACCAGCCTCGCCCTTGATATTTGACCGCGACGGTAGCGCTGGGCAGCGCAGCGCGCCGGGCCGGCCCGGGGCCAGGTACTGCCCAGGCTAGGCTAGGCTGCATGTGGGGCCCGTCACACTCGTCACAGGGCACAGGACCCGTCACAGGGCCCGTCACAAGGGCTATCATCCAGAGGGCCCGCGTCGCTCGCGTTCGGCACGCTCGCCGCTCGCACCACACCTTTCGTGGGTCGCGCCGTCGAATAGCATCTTGAGCGAGCTGAGTCTTATGTAAGAGCCGTAGGCAAAATTGTGCACTTTGTATGGTGACCGGTTTACGGCTCGCGTGTTCGGTCATAAAGATTCATCGGGAAGCAGAGAGTCGAACAAACGACCCTTTGGTGGCCCGGAGCTGCGGTGGGGCGGGGCGGGGTGGAGTCGCCGCGAGCACCGCCGCCACCGCCGCGGCCCCGTAAAAGTCGCCCATCGGGCTGGTGCGGCGACAGGTCGACTGCTCCTGGGCGAGGCGGGCGTCGGCCGCCCTTCTTCCTGGAATGTCGGACAGGCCGACGCGCCGCGACGCGACGCCGTCCCATCTCGTTCGCGTTTGTCGCCCTTCTCCCCGCTCCTGCATATTTAGAAAGTCCGTAGCGGGCCGGGCCGGGCCGGGCGCTGCGCTCGACCACGAGTGATTGATGAACCGAAAAGCGAATTTGATGACGTGGCGATCAGCGGGATCGTATCGGCGGGAATTTCACTTTCATGTCAAACGGCCGGCGGGTCAGGGCGGGGCGGGGCGGGGCGGGGCGAGGCGGGGCGGGGCAGTGGAGCTCGCATGAGGACGGAGTCCCTCTTCTCTCCGGCAGCGAGGGCTCCGCCTTTATGACAGGGCCGGTGTGAGGCGTGGTCGCCATGCCCACACGGCTGTGGCCCGGCCCAGCCCGGGGCGCAAGCAGCAAGCACCACGTGGCATATCGCACAAGAGAACAAGACTCCTCTAATCCTGAAACACGCCGCGCCGGCGCGCTCACGTTCTGAGGGAGCCAAACCCAAGCTCCCTGCTGCCCGCCTCGCGCCCCGCCCCAGGCCCCAGGTCCTCAACCTGTGAATGGCCCGAGGCTCGCCGATAAGGCGGCACGGGGGCTCCATGCCCATCCATAATGAGCGCAAGGCGGTGCGGGCGGGGCGGGCGGGGGCGGGGCGGGCGGGGCGGGCGGGGCACGCCGCTATTGTCGCGACCTTTCGCGATGCACCCGGGCCGTGCCTGGCCAGGCGGGCGGGGCGAGGCGGGGTGGGGCGGGGCGGGGCGCGGGCGGGCGGGCGCGGTGTCCTCACCTGGACAGAGTCACGCTCCGCTCAGCTCCGCTCGCCCACTGAACGAATTAGTCATCTCGGCTATCTCCCCTGCACATCGCCAGTGGCACACATAGACGAGGGGAGGGACTTGACTTGTGAAACAAAAGTGAAAAGAGGCACCGGCTGGGCTGGGCTGGGCTCCTCACAGAGTGGAGGGAAATGCTTGTAGGGCAGACATTCGTACCCTTTGCTTCAAAATATATGAGACTGAATGCGCGGCTGCGCGGCGCGAGTGGCCCCGTGCGAGCGCAGTGAGAGGAGAGGATCACACACGCTGAGGTACGAGGCATGATGCGCCGATAGTATCGGTAGGGCGGGGCGGGGCGGGCTAGGGATGAATCACTTATGGCTCGAGTGTTGTACACATGAGTACGCATGAGTGCGCGTGAGTGCAGGAGTACACCTGAGATTTCAAGGGCTCAATTCTAATTTGTTTTCGTCGATACAGATGTAAACTGTGAGTAATGTCATTCTACTATTTAAACAAGTACGGCTAAAATTAAAACACACGTACACACGAGTACACGAGTGATTCAATCCTCGGGAGACAATCTCCACCACCACCATCTCCATCGGCGAAATAAAATAGAGGCGTCAGCCGACAAGGGCCTTGAGAAAGGCACAGCCAGGCACGGCCATGCAGAGCGGCGCGGGGTATGGCGCGGGCGGGGCACGGAGCGTCGGCAGCACGGGGCGGCACGCAAAATCCAAAGCGCGACCGACCAGACACGACACGGAGAGACCCGCCCCGCCCCGCCCCGCCCCGCCCCGCCCCGCCCCGCCCCGCCCGCACCACCCGGCCCCACCACACGGCCGTAAAGCGGGGCGGGGCGCGGAGAGCTCTTCGGACACGATGGCTGGTCTGACCCCGCGGGCGTGGCGAGGCGGGGCGGGTCGGGATGTATCGGCGGTTCCCCTTTCACGTCTGGCCAGCCCCGCGCTTCTCCGCGGAACGCCCCGCCCCGCCACGCCACGCCCGCGAAGTTTCGAAACAAATAATCGTCGTCACGGTGTCACCACGCGGCGCGCGGCGCATCCCGCCCGCTCACACCAGCTCCGTGCGAGGCGTCCCGCCCCGCCCCGCCCCGCCCCGCCACGCCCCGCCCGCCACACTGCGGTCAGACGCCACACCGCTCGCTCGCTGCAGGCGCTTTGCTTTACCGCCAGGGGATGACTTATGGGATGACTTATCTCTTGGATACAAAAGTGTCTTATAGGATAAGTAACGATATCCGCCGTGCTCGGAGCGCCCCGCCCCGCCCCGCCCCGCCCCGCCCCCGTGTCGTGTCCGCGGCGTGGCGCGGGGTGCAATCAGGTCTCACGCCGCGCCACGCCACGCCACGCCACGCCGTCAAGTGTCGTGAAACACGAACGGCGTGAAAATTGCATCAGCAGCGGGCCCAATCTATTCGGTGGCGCGGGGGGGGGGAGGGGGGGCGCTCCCGTCAGCACCTAGCCGCCCCCGCCGCCCCGCCCCGCCCCGCGCGAGGAAATGTCAACGAAGGCAATGATGGGCGGGGCGGGGCGGGTCGGGGCGGGGCGGGGCGGCTGCGTAGCGCAGGAGACTAGCGGCTGCAGTGCGCTGTGGAGCATCGCCCCGCCCTGCCTCGCCCCGCCCCGCCCCGCCAGGTTGCGGCCGAACATGTTGTAACTCCCCCGCCGAGCTGAGCTGAGCTGCGCTGAACTCTGCTCGATCAGATGCTCTCTGCCCTCCTCCCTTTCTCCGTATCACCCACAGTGTGCGAAAAAAGTAGGAGGAGGAGCAGGATAATAGTGCATAGCAGCAGCAGCCGTGTCGTGACCGAATAAGAAAGAGTCGAACTGTAAAAGTGAACCGTCGCATCTCCCCATCGGGGCGCGATAAGTTATTGCCGGAGAAGAAGCGATAGACGCGTCAGGGCCGCGGCGCAGCGCGAGAGAAATAGGCACGTGGTGTCGCGGCGCGAGCAGAAAAAAGATGGGCGCGGTGGAAAGCACGCGGGACGGCCCGGCCCGGCCCGAGCGCAGTGGTGGTATGTCTGATTTTAAATTTAATCGGAGACAGGAGCATAAGAGCATTGCTTCATGTCACTACTACCAGCCCGCAGCCCAGCCCGAGCGCCTGCAGAGCTCGAGTAGGCAACCCGCACGCACCGGCGTCTAGTTCGCAGCGCGGCTGCCTACCCCGCAGGCGGTCCAGCTGCGGCCAGCCTGCGCGAGGATTGCGTTGTACATCGCTTAACTAAACGAAATAGCAAAACGAGGTTTCTCGTATAAGAAAGTTTCGGTGCAAACCAAATGTGAAGACTGATTTTTGCATCCCTGCGTTGCACTGCACACATAAGAATAAAGTTCAGACGGCTCTGAAAGGACTCGGCGGGGACGGGCGTGTCCGGGCCGCAAAGTACTTGTGAGCTTGTGTGCCCGCCCCGCCCCACTACTCTCCGCGCACTGCGTTGTCACTCCCACTGCTGCAGTAACACGTGTGCGTGCGCGCGCGTTTGTGTGTGTGTGTAACCTTTCGCCCGCCCCGGGCGATGCGCAGATATTTTGTGATGTCACGAGACGCAAGGGCCTAATTGTTTTCTGTCTCTCGCCACGCGTGGTTTTATTACCGTACACGCAGCCGTGAAAGGTTAGCCAAGC